>NW_022046058.1:13460-85330 GCF_001654015.2 Drosophila navojoa | reverse complement strand
AAATTTGTGTCACTTTCTTGGCCTCGCTGCTCAACGAAGAACCACCCATATTCCTGATTCAACAGCAGTAAACGACAAGCAGACAAGCAGAGGTACTACGAGATACTGGAGGAAGCTGCTCCTGTCGAGCAAAGGGACGCACCAACACTCCAAGAAGCGTTGCTGGGGCATCCCATCGATGGACCACGCCCACTCACAATAGCTGAGTACCGGGCAGCAAGAACAAAGTTTAAGCCGAGACGCCGGAGGAACGACAACGCTACTTAGAGCGTATTGGGAAAGAAACACAAAACAAATTTTTTTAAATGAAAGGAGAATAATACGTATATTCATTATAAATTTTGAAAATATCCAAAAGCAAAAGAAAAATATTCTCGTATTCACGATTTCATGAAATCTTTTAGGTATAGTATTTTTTTTGTAGCCTATCCTTATGTACTTTCTGTTACTTATTCTTAGTATCCCCAATGAAAACATTGTCATTATCTTCTATTTGAACTACTATGTATAGTCCTATATATGCTGGGTCTTGTGCCCTATTTCATTTCTTATTAGTACTTTATCTCCTACACTTAATTCAAAACTCTTAGTATTTCTATGATATTCTAATTTCCTGTAAGCCTTGGCTTTTTCTAACATAACTCTAGTTATTTTATCTGCAACTTCTAACCTAACCTGTGTGAACGAACGTATTCATTGAATGTTCGATGGCTTTGTTCTATTGTCAGTAAGGGCTGGTGGTGAAGCGCAGTAGACGTTATATTGTCTATTTTCAAAAACTTGCACAAGTCATTTATAATGGAATTTTTATATTCTTGGACCGTACTTCAGAATAAAGCCTTCAAATATAGCTTTGGCAACAGTTGTTGCACTTTTATTCCGAATTGAAATGGATATTAAGTATTTTGTTAAATCGCAGCGTGGTAGTGGACCTATAGTGTCTACTATCACTCTGTGATAGTAGTAGATGTGATATTATCCTTGGATTTTCTGTTATTGTCCTTGGGCTCTTTACTTTTGTTGCTATTTTTGATTTAAGACATTTTGAACATTTCTTAATGTACTCTTTGATATGACGTGCCATTTTTTCCAATAATAATGTCTTTTTACTTTGGCCAAAGTTTTTTGTAATGCCTGTATTACCTCCTTGAATCGGTTCATCATGGTATGTAAATGCCATCGCTTCTTGATCTTTATCATTATTTATTAGGGTCACCGGCTTGAGTAGCGCTACTCTTAATGTTTTCAATATTTTACTGCCCATTTTTTTTTTTTTTTTAATTTAATTACAATTATTTCAAAGATCTTTCCGCTGTAACAAGTATTATCCGATATGTGCAAGGTCACTCCGAGCCAATCCATTTTGGAAATTCTAATAATTAAACTAGACGAAAAATTTATATTAATGCCTATGTCCTAGGCTAAAAAAACACAAAAATTAAAAGATTTCATGAAATCGGTCTGATCAACCAAACGATAAAAAAAAAACTTTTCTTTTTAAATTTCGATATAACATTTACATTTCATTTTTTTAATATACATTTTAAAATATACTTTCATAAAGCCCCAGCCATAAGCAATAAAATACAGCATGGCATTAAGTACAAATTAAAGACAAGCCGAAAAATATTCAGATATAAATATTTGTTTATAAATATATTTTTTTGATTTATTGTTTTGATAATGAAAAGTGCTACTTTAGGACAAAAAAATGTATTGAAAAAATGATTATAATTTAGGTTAAAAACTGTCTTAAAACTTTAATCTCTGCCAAAAAATAAAAAAAAGCATAGATATTTAAAAAAAAAAATCATTATAAATTGAAGTTCTATAAAGTAGAACATAGAAAATTCTAAAATTTAAATATAAAATATAAAAAAAATAAAATAAAATCAAACTATTATAATTAAGGTTAAAAATTTTCTTAAGAACTAAACTTTAATCTCTGCCAAAAAAAAAAAAAACATGGATATTAAAAATCATTATAAATTGAAATACAATTAAATAAAATGTAGAAAATTCTAAAATGAAAATAAAAATATATATAAAGTAGATTAGAGGTATCTCTAAGCAAAAACAATGCCGTTGAACAATATTCGTGGAAAAGAGCATAGCGAAGTTAAAAGATTTGCTTATAGTTGGTCGAATTGTCGCTTCGTTGCAGCGACTTCAATTTCTTCTTGTTGGGCTTAAAGGGCGCGGGCTGTGCGACGAGCGCTGCGGCTGCGGCGGCGGCTGCATTGCGATCCTTACGGGTGACTGGCGTGTCATACGGCGTACGCACGATTTCCGGCAGATGGGCATAGTAGACGACTCGCTCGTTGCGGCTGCGGGGCGACGACAGCTGCTGCGGCAGCTTGGGCGAGACATATTTGTTACTGTAGGAGTCGAGCACGGGCATGCCCATGGCCATGGGGTCATCGATGTAGCCACGGCGCGACTTGATGTAGTCTGTCGGCGGCGGGGTGTCCAGATGGCGATCGGGATACATGAGATAGGGTTCCGGATATTGGGGCACTCGTGGACTGTAGCTATCGTAGGGATCGAAGCGCTGCCGATGCACGTACATGTCCTCATAGTACGGCGGATAGGCGCGATGGTACTGCTCATCGAATCTGAAGGGGAGGGGAGAATGCCAAATTAAAGAAATGCTTTAAGGCCCACAGCTACTCACCTGTCGTAGCGTCTGATGTACGGGTCGTACGACCGGGACGGATACATGGCAATCGATTTGCCCGTATACTGTCCGTACCAGGGCAACGGATTGGCTATCCTCTCATCCGCGGGCTTGCGTATGTAGCCCAAGTTCTGGTCTCGGCCAGGTGTGCGTATCGCAGCAGCGCCACTCAGATCATTTTCACCTGGCGCAGTGTCCATGGTGCGCCGACCCGTTGTATAGTAATCGTAGTCCGCATACCTGGCCGAGGATTTGCCAGCCACTCTCAGCTGCTTGCCCGTTGCTCCATGCTCCACAGACTCAGCTGCCTCGACGTCCAAAATGCTGTCCGGACTCTCGAGCTCTGCGTTCCGATTGCTGTGCTCGTAGCCAGGCTCCGCACTCACGGCTAGCACCTGCAGTGAGCACAATATGAACAGACCTTTCAGCTCCATCTCGATGCGATGCCAACTGCAGTTGCCAGTTGGCCAAAATAGACTGATGCCAAGCTGCGGCTACTGGCCAAATAGACGAAGCCACGCAAACGGCTAACAATAATCCGGCGACATGGTAAGTTAAACTTCAATAGGCAATTGTATTATTTGATTTGGCTCGTTCGTTTTTTTGGTTCTATGGTCAGTCTATTCAATCAGTCAGTCCATGAAGCGCAAGAGTGCACAATTCAAGTCAAGCAGCAAACTACCCACTCGAATACCCACTAAAAAAGAGCAAACTATGTGCTGAGAGAGGTAGTACTGAAAATAACAGGTCGAAGTTTTTAGAAAAGTACGACTGGGGCCGACTGAATTATACAGTTAGGCTCATGTGAAATTCAAGGACGCGGCTCCACATAGATCCTACAGCAGTAGAAGATCAAAATTTTAGTACTGCAGGAGGAGCTCAGTGCTGATTCTACTGCCTAACGCAACTCTAAAACTAAGACATAGAGACGCCCCCCAATGGACGGACTATATAATCTAGCCAGACAGGAGCTTTCATTAATTCTACTGCAAAACTATAGCTTAAGAATCTTAACTCCAAAGCTCAGCAATAGATCATTTTTCTTCCAATGAACTAAGACAGACCATATTTATGATTCCATTACGGGTCACATTGGGAATAACATTCATTTGCAAAAGCTGTTAAAGTTAGCTCTAAAACAAAAGACGATTTGACGTACCGTCGTACCTATATATGTATACATATACATATATTGTATTTATATATCCAGACATCAAACATCCAACCATTAACCTTAACTCAACTTAATTACAGAGTAACTCAAATCAATACGCTCATTGAAGTACCGATGCTCCACCTATGTATATTTGATGGCATTTTGTATATATTTAACACACACACACACATGCACACTCACACGCACTCTTTCACACACACACACCCATGCACACAGCACAAAACTGCATTCTCTTTGAAGTTCAGAACAATAGCAGCTCGAACTTGTCCGAGCTACGCTTCGTTGGGTGCGACAAAATGCATTTTGTGATTTGCATTTGAAAACAAAGAGAGTGAGTGAGAGAGAGAGAGAGAGAGAGACAGAAAAAGAGAGGGAGCAGGCAAGGGCTCGAGCTAACGGCATTTCTAAGTGATTAACAATATGGTCAGGGCTTTTAAGCTCAGCAATTCAACAAGAATTCAATTGATGGTGATTTTAATTATTATGAAATTTGTAATACAAATATATATTTCATAAAATTTTATAATTTTAAATTATTAAGTCTTAAATTTAAAAATGATATAAATTAGTTTTGAATAACAAATTAATATATATATATGTATATATATATATATATATAGTATGTATGTAAATCATTTGTAATGCTGGACAATTGTTTTGCTTTTTAACTTTTTTTTTAGCTAGGTGTTTTTCTTTTGCTTGTTAAAAAATAATCATGTTTTGTAGCTGTGACAGCGTTGACCCAAAATGTATCGATTCAGGCAGATTTTTGATTTGCAACAACCATCTTTGGCATTCCAGACACTTTCGCTGTCGATCCTCGCGTGTCACATCGACGCCCAGCCCGTTGGCAGCCCAAGAGTCCAGATTTTCTTGGATCATTGGCAAGAAGTTTGATAATACGATGCGCAGCGTATCGCAGGCTCTGGTGAAATGACTGCAAATGATAAATGATACATTTATATTTATAATCAAAATTATGTATATATGCCATTTACTTACAATTTGTGTTGACTTTGCAACAGCTCATACAGTTCTGGTAATACAAATGTACAAAAATCCAAATTCAATGAAGACCTAAATGAAAAATAAGTTATAAAATATAGAGAACAAACCAAACATCAATATATATCTTACGGCTTCTCCAGTATTGCACCTAAAAGATCTATAAAAATGGAGCGTCCAGCTGACTTGGCCAACCTAAGTGCACTTAGAACATCATTAACACTAAACAAGTGGTAAATAAATCTATTAGCATTTCTGTTAAATATGTTAATCTGATAATGCTCACCGTGTCGAATTGCGTAGCAGTTCGAGACTGGCTTGACGATTGCTCAATTCCTGGAGCACAGCTTCGTGTGATCTCGAGAGCATATCAAAATCGTATTGCTCATCAATGAAATTACGATTCGAATTCTTGCCCGAGGTTGGTATCAAGTCCGGACGGTAATTCATTGGTGGCTACAGTTCAAGATTTATCATAGAATAACTGAAAGTTGAATGCGGTTCAATTCAATAATACATACATGGGTAGGCTTCTCCTGGACCTTTGTCTGATGTGCGGGGGTACGCATATCGAGGGTCGTACGGGATCTTATTGGTGGCTTCGTAATAATCTCCACACTTATATTCTTCTGCTGAGCATTCTCCTTGTAGAACTGACTCTGCGAACCCATCGTTCGCTTGTTCTTGTTGACAACTGTTGTGGACGTTGACTTCTTGAGTACCATATTATCGTCGAGCTTGTGCAGCTCCATTGAACTAACTGAAGACGTTTGGCTCAGCTTATTATTGCCGAATATTGATGTCGAAGTCTGTTTGGTATTGCCCATCGCTGTGGTCCGTTTGTGCAAAGTTGTCGTTGTCTTTTTAATTGATTTCGATGAGGCGTTTATTGTTGATGCAGGTACTGTCTTGTAGTTGCTGGCTGTGTAGTTCTGGTTGACTGGAAAGTCTTCGGCCATCTCACAATTATCATAGTTATTGAGTATTGGCGGATTGCTGTCATTAGGACTATACTCGACATCATTTGCAACTACAGCCTTATCCAATGGGTAGAGGTTGTAATCGTCTGGCACGTGCAATGAGCTCGGCTGATAAACGTTCAGTACACGGCTGGAGCCCATATCTATGCCATAGTTATAAGGCAGATTGTGTAATGATGACATTGACGATGATTCGATATGTTCCAGTGCAGCCTCATTGACAACCTCCAGACTCAAATTTGGAGACGATTGCTCGTCATAAGTTAGACTTTTATTGTCCTCCTGCTCCTCTTCCACTTTGGCCGGCTTGGCTCCGCCCATCGATATTCTAAACTTTTGGGTACCGCGTGAGAAGCTCTTGCGATTAGTTGAGTTATGCTTGAAATTAGGCTCAGCATTTGCCGGCTGATAGAACGGTATCACACAATCAAGGCTAACTGTATTAATTGACACGGTATCAATTTCATGGCAGCCACAGATCTGTAAGCCAAACAAATACGAATTAATGCTCCTATAATTAATTAATAACTTTGTAGATAGCTTACAATCTTATTTTTGATCACTTTCATGTCATCCAATGAGACCCAGTTACCCTTGATGTGATCTAATTCACGGTCTGGTTCCCATCCAATCACAGATATTCCGGCAGCGCTGCCCACAAACAGACACTCGCCATTCTCGCTAATGGGAGAATCGTTATTATTAAATATTATAATAGATAGATGATTGCAACAATGGCTTACCTAAATGTAATGCATCTGATAGCCTGACCATAGAAATGAGTTGTTTGGGAGACAAGCAATTGATGTTCCAAATCATAGATAGACACAGTGCCATCCACTCGGCCCGCTGCAAGCAGAAACTCAAATGGATGGAATTGTATGCATGTGATAGCCGTAACGGGTGGCTCGGCTATAAACTCCATTATCTGCTTGCTCTTGCGTATATCCCATATTAATATTGATCCTTCCAAGCCAGCGGAAGCAATCCAAAGTCCATCAGGTGAAAATTTCACTGAATTCACATGCGATATGTGTCCTTTGCAAACTTTAATGCATTTATTTTCGTTTTGAACATCCCATAGTCTAAAATGATAACAAAATTAACTCAAAAGTTAATTTAACAGGAAAAACAGTTTGAACTTAGCGCCCTATCCGATATCGATATATGAGAAAACCATATGGCAAAGTCTATTAATATAATTTGCAGAACAAAAATACAGTTCAAAGTCAGCGCCTTATCGAATCGATATACACGCTGCAGCCCTGTATAACTCCGTGCGATAGTATCGACTAAGAAAATAAGTCACAGAGTGAACGGCAATCGGTTAAAATTCCACCACTTTCAACTGTCTGGCAATATAAAAATTGCTGTGAACCTCTGTTGTTAATCCAGTTTTTGTTTTCATTTTGCAACAGGCTTATCGATAATTAAAAGTGCCCTTTGTACCGGCGATACAAAGATAATTCCTCACTTAAACAGCCAATACATGAGATAAAGGTAAAATATTCTTGCATTTGACATTATTAATATATGTTTTGTGGGTGAGTGTGTGTCTGCCGTACACTTTTGTACTATATATACATATGTGCGTATGAGTAAAAACTAAACAAACAGGTACATTTGTTGAATTCATTTGGAATATACGAGATTGTTTACTTGTATGCGACCACATCGAGCCATAGGACTTCGATCAAACATTAAACATTTTAAATTCAGACACGTAATCAACGTTTTCTCAATGGAAAGTAATACGAATCTTCAACTGCATTAACTAACACACACATACATACACTCACACACATACATATATACAAACAAGTCTTTATTTGCTTAATGTAAGAGAATCTAATCTAACGCTGATATCCTATCAGTAAAAATATTCATATATGTATCTGTGATTGAGGTTGAAAGTTCATCGACCACTGTGAGCTAAGCTACAATTTTTCATTTATAGACGTCTCACAGCCGAATTGACAGTTGATTGCTTCGGTATCCGAATTGCAGAGAACAAGTTTATATCACAGCAAGTCTCTAACCATATATACAGAAAATGTCTTCAGCTGCGAAATTGCGATTTGATGGCCGTGTGGCGATTGTTACCGGCGCTGGAGCTGGCCTCGGACGGGAGTATGCATTGCTGCTGGCATCGCGCGGCGCCAAGGTGGTGGTCAACGATCTAGGCGGCAGCCATGTGGGCGAGGGCGCCTCTCAGCGGGCAGCCGATGTGGTGGTCGAGGAGATTCGTAAGAACGGCGGCGAAGCAGTCGCCGATTACAATTCAGTTATTGATGGTGCAAAGGTCGTTGATACGGCCATCAAGGCATTCGGACGTGTTGACATTTTGATTAACAATGCGGGCATATTACGTGATCGCAGCATTATTAAGACGACAGAGCAGGATTGGAACCTGGTGCTCGATGTGCATCTCAAGGGCAGCTTCAAATGCACACAGGCCGCCTTTCCGCACATGAAGGCCCAGAACTATGGACGCATCATCATGACGGCGTCTAACTCGGGCATTTACGGAAACTTTGGCCAGGCCAACTACTCGGCGGCCAAGATGGGCCTGGTTGGACTGGCCAACACGGTAGCCATTGAGGGCCAGAAGAACAACATTCATTGCAACGTTATCATTCCAACAGCAGCCAGTCGCATGACTGAAGGCATCTTGCCCGACATACTCTTCCAGGAGCTGAAGCCCAGTCTAATTGCGCCCGTCGTTGTCTATCTGTGCCACGAGTCCTGCGAGGATAATGGTGCGTATCGCGTAATGCTCCTCATATTAATATTCCCCTATTCTGATTTGCTATATCTTCTTTAACAGGCAGTTACATTGAAAGCGCTGCCGGCTGGGCGACCAAGGTGCATACGGTGCGTGGCAAGGGAGCTGTGGTGCGACCATCAATAGATGAGCCCTCAACGCTTGAGTACGTGCAGAGTGCATGGAATAAGGTGACAGACATGTCGCAAGCGACGCACATCAATTCCATTTCCGAAGCCTCGGGTTCCCTGCTGCAGGTGCTGGAGAACCTGAAGGCCGGCGATAAAGATGCCATCGAGGATAGCTTCTCATTCGGCAACAAAGAGCTGATCCTCTACGCCCTGGGCATTGGCGCCTCAACCAAAAACCCCAAGGACATTCGCTTCTTGTATGAGAACGATGGTGACTTTTCCCCGATCCCATCATTCTTCGTGCTGCCTGGCCTGCTGCTAACCATGAGCAGTCCCCTGGTGTCCACGGCGCTGCCCAATAGCAACGCCGATCTGTCCAACATTCTGCACGGTGAGCAGTATTTGGAAATTGTTGACGACTTGCCCACCAGTGGCACATTGGTCACCAAGGGCAAGGTGTTCGATGTGATGGACAAGGGCTCCGGCGCCGTGGTCGTCACCAGCTGTGAGTCGTTCGATGAGAACGGTCGCCTTCTGGTGAAGAATCAAAGCGCCATCTTTGTGGTTGGCGCCGGCAAGTTTGGCGGCAAAAAGGATCCCATTGCCGGTGTTGTGCCCCTGGCGGCTGCCCCCAAACGGGCACCCGACGCCACCATAGAGTACAAGACCAGCGAAGATCAAGCTGCCCTGTATCGACTCTCCGGTGATCTGAACCCATTGCACATTGATTCGAACTTTGCACGTCTATCCGGCTTCAAGACACCCATTCTACACGGACTTTGCTCTCTGGGCTACTCGGTGCGTGCGGTGCTCAGCAAATACGCCGATAACAACAGTGAGCTCTTCAAGGCGGTGAAAGTGCGCTTCTCCGGCCCCGTGCTGCCGGGACAAACCCTAAGGATCGAGATGTGGAAGGAGGGGGCACGCATCCACCTGCGCACTTTAGTCGTGGAGACGGGCAAGGAGGTTATTTCGGGCGCCTATGTCGACCTGAAGAGCTCAAACGCCAAACTGTAAATTCAGATTTAAGGCTGGCTGAAGCGAGGCAATTATCACTTATATATACATACAAACATGTATATATAAATACATATATATAATATTACAACATAACCAGGCGGTGGTATAAAAATATTGCAATCAACACATTTATAACTCAGCTAAATGTAATTGTTCTTTTGCCTAATTTTAATACAAAAATAAAATAAACAATCGAAATCGCTAAACTTAATTACATAAGACTCTAGAGCAAAGAATGCAAATCATGATCGCAGTTCCGTAATTTCTACGGCGGAGTTAAATTAATAGACAATTGATATGTGCGGGGTATGCAATTTACTATAACCAGAAATCGGGTAAAATAGATAAAGCGAGCGTATACTATAGCAGATAACAAATGATTAAGAACCGGATAGAAGCATGGAAAAATTAAAATGACTGACGGATATACCATATATACGTATGTATATATTTAGTTAAAATATATTTATATACCTACATATACATGGACTTTTCCGGTTCAAATGCAGTCTAACCTGGAACCCTATTCAAATTTGTCTTGAGTACAAACTCTATAAAACAAACGAAAGCAAATGGAATTGCATGACTCATGTATATACATATATGCACATACATCTATAATATAAACATGATATAACGAAGTGCAATCTACGATATCAGTTCTACCATATATAAACGATTTTGCTGAACAATTACATGAATGACAGTGAGATGGAAGATGTTGTTGTCCCACTTCAAACTAAATCTCTAACAATTGATCGAAATGATATTGTAGAATAAACATATGATGCCAGATGTAAAACGATCTGTGTTAAAATAAGAGTCGTAGGTGTGCACTTACCTGACCGTTGTATCATTGCTGCCCGATACCACGTACTCCCCGGATGGATTAAAGTCCAAGGTTCGCACACTCTTCATGTGCCCATTCAGTGTTGAATAAATCTTCTGGGCATTCAAGTCCCATCGCCGAATGATGCCAATATCATCGGCTGAATATACAAAATTATCCTTGTATGCAAAGCGAACGCATTCAATCGAACGATTGTGGCCAGTTAGGGACTATATAGGGAGGAAAAGTGAGATATTTGTGAATGATATATATATTTGATATTCATTGTAGATCTGCATATACGAACCATAAAGCATTCATCTTGGCCAATCGCCCATAGATTGACATTGCGGTCTTCGCCTCCAGTGACCAGCACTCGACCCGTTTCACCCAAATCGAGGCTTGTGACTTTGCCGTCGTGTGCCTTAATGTCATCTGTATATAAATAAAAAAATATACATATTGATTACAAGAAATGCTTGGATTAGAGCTAAATGCGAGCTAAATGTTTGTTTATTACTTGTTGTTTATGTTACGTCTACGGACAGCATTCGATTTCCTTACTCAGAACAGAAAACATATGTATGTACCGAATCGAGGCTAGACTAACTTAATGGGAAATTGAAACTGTCTGACGATCATATTACTCTTCTAGTGATTTACTTATTATATTTAGTGGAAACTAGAACCAAAACTAAAATTTCTTTTAATATATGAAGTGAAATAGTTAAGTCAAAATATATACTAAAATCAATTCTATTAATTAAAACATCAATTCAATTAATGGATTAAAATTATTTAACATTTCAAATAGTTAAGATCCAATCATTAGAAATATATATATTTTTTAAAGTAAAATGATTTAAATACATTTAAAAAGAATTCTAGATTTGTATGAGATCAATTTCTGTATATAAACAAATGTTCCATATATGCGCATAAACACACATACACACATGTGTATCAGTGTCTTATATGCAACAGATACGGCATGCTGTAATGTTTTGCCGATATTTAGGAAGTTGTTTATGTTAATATATACAATATTGGAATGTTTATTTTAGCTTTTTATGGTTGTTTGATGTCGTGACCTCATCTTAACCTAACTCCAATACTTTTACATATATTAACGCACGCACATTACACACGCACGCACACACACATACATATACAGCGGCACACATGTGTAACTGCACAGCTCCTTACAAGGTCTGCATCCCACATGCAATTATTTGCATGTTATTGGCCAAAACGGTCTGACACACAAAACACAAACACACACACACATGCTCGCACACACAGATAAACCGCTCGGTGTGCATATGTGTCGGCCAATAAGTATGAGAACTACTTTCATAGAGTTGAAATTCTATTTTACTTACATATCTTTGCCACAAGATTTCTAGGCAGCGCCATTTCCAAGAAAATTACCGTTACAGGTGTAAGTTTAGGTTAAACCCAATATTATATGTTGAAAGCGACAATATTATGAATATTTTATTTTATTTTGTCGCAGGTGTGATAATTTTTTGTGGGTTTGAGTTAAGTCGGATCAGCTGTCCGCTATCTCTTTTGTGAGCCCTACAGACAACTTTATTAAAAAACACAATAAATCATAAACGCAGATGAACAGACGTAACTAAACCGTTTTACATGATTAATACCGTATTAATATTATACAACCGTCACATAAAATAACGATAAACTTTACAAAATTTGTAGACTAAACAAATGCACATCATATATGTATGTAAATACACACATATATATATATACAAGACTACCAGGGCTGGATAACAACTTTACTCATTTGCTGTTGCCACCCCGTTTTTTGTATGATTACTGAAGGCAAATTTTTACAAAATGTGGCCAGTCATTGTCAACGGTGCCAATATGCTATCGATATCTTGGTGAGCATAGCAACTCTGTGGCTCTGTCAGGCTTTCCTCAAAAGAGCATCATCATTGCCCTGTCGAAAATTTGCCGACTGCATTATTTGAAAGTTTATTAAGTTACTTTACGCTGCGTGTTTAAAAGGAATTAATTAAAGATGTCTTCACGTTACGATCGTGCTGTTACTATTTTCTCTCCCGATGGTCATTTACTTCAGGTTGAATATGCTCAAGAAGCGGTTCGCAAAGGCTCCACAGCGGTATGTTAACAACTTGTTATTTTTTTTTTTAATAATGCTGAAATTTATACATAAATTTTTACAAAAGGTTGGCGTGCGTGGAGCCAACTGCGTTGTCCTGGGTGTTGAGAAAAAGTCGGTCGGCAAGCTGCAGGAAGATCGCACAGTGCGCAAAATTTGCGTTCTTGACCATCACGTACTAATGGCATTTGCTGGCCTCACTGCCGATGCACGCATCCTTATAAATCGTGCCCAAGTCGAATGCCAGAGCCATCGTCTCAATGTTGAAGATCCCGTTACACTTGAATATATAACCAGGTACAAGAAGCACGATGTTTAACCAGTTAGGATGCAATGCTGAAACTGTTTGTTTTGCTTTGCAGATACATCGCACAACTGAAACAGAAGTACACCCAAAGTAATGGACGACGTCCGTTTGGTATATCATGTCTAATTGGAGGCTTCGATGCTGATGGGTCGGCTCATTTGTTTCAAACCGAACCATCGGGCATATTCTATGAGTACAAAGCCAATGCCACCGGACGTTCGGCAAAAACGGTGCGTGAGTTTTTCGAGAAAAACTATCGTGAGGAGGATGTCAGCACTGAGCATGGCACCGTGAAGCTGGCCATTCGCGCGTTACTCGAGGTTGCTCAATCTGGACAAAATAATTTGGAGGTGGCCATCATGGAGAATGGGAAACCGCTTAAAATGCTGGATCGCGATGTCATATTGGAATATGTGGCTATCATTGAAAAGGAGAAGGAAGAAGAGCAGGAAAAGAAGAAACAGAAAAAGTAATACCAATTCCAATTTCATGTTAAGTCATTGGTATTGGTATTATCCTGTGTTATTCTTTAACTACAATAAAAACAAAAAAGTCTTTTTAATTTCATATTTTTATAAAATTTAAAAAGGTGTACAATGGAACACGAATATTTAAAAGATATGTATCAAATACATGGTCCTCAAAACAAAAACGCAGCTTTATATACTTAATGAGCAGGCGAGTATTGAAATGTTCTACCAGCTGTGAATTAATAATAAACTAACAAGAACTATACTTGGGGATATAAATCCTACAAAAAAAGTTGTTGGAATATAAATGCTAAAAAGAAATTTGTACATAAAAATTCATTTTTTTTAATATTCCCTTTATCTTAAATTAAATTCAAAATACCTCGGAGGCATTTAATTTAGGCTCTAAAGAATTTAAAAGGTAAACTCGATTTAGTGTTGACAGTGGCGATATTTGGAGAACGGCTGGCAACGATAACTGAAGCTTTGCGCAAAGTTCATATTGAACGATATTATTGAAACCCATCCCTAAGGCAAGCAAGCAAGTGCTTTAGAACACTGGCAGCAACAGTGCTGCAGATTGCACGCCTAAATTCATATGAGAATTTCGCTTAGTTTACTACTACCACTGTCCGGAGTCGGAAGTTGCGCCGAAGAAAAAACCGAAGCGATAATACCAAAAATACAACAGAAAAAAAGAAACTATTGAATTGAATTGTATAAAGCGAATATCGAGAACAAGAATATTAAACAGTTCTGCTGCTATACGACAACATAAAAAGAACTAAAATTAATAAAACGCCAGCACTGTTTCGCTTTTCATTCCCTTTGCCTGTCATTCCAAACCAAGCAACACCATCAGACTAAAATCAATAATTTAGTTGTGTGGTTTTCGCGGCTTTTTGTGTTTCTTTAAAAAACAATCAATACCCGAAGGTAACGTGTGTAGTAAAATAACAATTCACCTCAGTGTGCGTTTGCATTCGTTGACGCTTGACATATTGGTACACAATTTATTTATTTATTTAGTTTTTCTATAAATCATTTTTTTTTTCGTTTTTTTTTGAATGTTTGTTTTATAAATCATACGAATAACATAAACATTATGAACGAGATAATTTTTGGCATCCTTCAAATCTCAAAGCACTTAGCACCATGTTAAAAGGCTGCCAACCCTTCCTCCCCCTCCACACACACACACAGTCACTCACACACACACAGTCCCTCACACACACTACACACGCATTAAGTATAAGAAAAACCAAGTACTATTTATGAAATGTACATAAATACATATGTACATGCCTCTGTACATACATGCATACATGCAGATCTGTTGAGGCATACATATGTATGCACGCACACACACACACACACAGACACACACGCATTAACTTAAAAGTTTTTATTTGCGTTTCCGCATATATTGGTAGAATGCGTTAAGCAGAAACAAGTACAAAAACAGAACTCAAAATCAAAACGAATCGAATCCAATATATAGCTGCATATAAATGTCTTACATGTATTAAATATACACATATAAAATGGATGTACATAATGTAAATGTATAGAGATAATATACATACATACATACATATATATTATTTTCACTTCGAATATAATTTGTTTATACGCTCGTTACATACATATGTACATATATAAATTTTATAATGCACCTAATTATGTAGATGTTTATATGTGTGTGTGTATATACATATGTATCGGTATCCCTGTGTACACAGACTGACGCTCCAATCTTATCTTTGGCATAAGTGGTCCGCGACGGTTGGAAAAGGCCTGTCCTCTTATCTCTGTTCAGTTCAAACAGTCACAATCATCCAATACACCGTATTACGAACCGAGTCATATACATACATACATACACCCATACTTATAAATACTTTGGTTGAATTCCATTAGGATTTACACTTGTTAATCGAAACTCTGATTCAGTCATGTATAACTCTCCTCCCCTTAGATAACAAGATCTCAAGATTTCAAGCAAGCGCATCAAAATATATCAAAATCATAATGAAATAAATAAAATATCTTGTAAATATAAAAAAGTATATATTATAAATAAGACAAAATTAAAAATTGTATATAGAAATTTAGAATGTATAATATGTATATTGATCTGTAGATTTTCTCATTTAGTTTTTCAAAAATTTACCAATTTTCTGCCCTTTCCTTTTACTTTACTGTCTATGTGTGTGTGTGTGTGTGTATGTGCGTGTGTTGACCCGACCTGACACTCTCCGTATTTCACATATAATACAATAGAATGGGCACAGAAACGAAGAGCAACAGTTACACAGGACAGATTTCAACAAGTGGCGGCAACCCTAAAGTGATGAAAGATTCTTTATCTTTAGTTCGTCAAGCGGTCAAACAGCAGCAATCGAATCAAATCAATTTGAATTCAAATTCGAACACCAATCCGAATCCGAACTCCAACTCCAACTCCAATTCGATAACATATTCAAGCGAACAACAACAACAACAACAGAACAACACGGGTGATATTGATAGACGACCAGCCAAGCAGGAGGATAATAGCACACGAAGCATAGCGAAAGATACGGTTGTGCCATTCGTGCCGATATTTGTGGAAGAAGCCGATGTTATACAAGGTGCTAAGGATATACTGAAAGTAATACGACCTAACTGGGACCTCAATCACGTTGACTTTAAGGTAATTCTTTTATGCATGTGTGAATATATATATTCTAAGAGTAAAATAAAAACCAGCGAAGAGAATATTATATATGTGTATAATTTCTATATATAGCTTTAAACTAATTTTAAATAGAAAGAAAGTTCCTTTAAGATATATAATCCTTCATAAATTTAAATTTACCTAACAGGCAGAGGTATATTTATTGAGTATGCGTCTGTTCGTATGGCTGAACGAATCGATTTCACAATTAGTTTTCAGTTCTTCAAAGGGTTGAAGAGATCTTGTACTCGAGTAGCTTCCACTAGAGCACTCTTAATTGATGTAATTTAATTTGTATATAAAAAAAGTAAATGAAGAAAAATAGACCATATAGTATTAAATGGATCTTTAACACATCTTTATGTATATATGTATGTATATATTCATTTGGAGCTACGCCTTTTGGTAAATCCCACATTTGACATTCACAAACTATCTGCGAATTATCCTAAAATTATGAAAAATATAGCATGTACGTATGTGTTATTTATTATAGATCTATTAAAAGTTGCAGTAATGAAAATAATAGTAAATAGAATTTAGTCAAAAAATAATATTGAAACACATTTAAAGTGAACCGGTTTCTCTCTCAATCTTTGTTGTTCATCTGGAAATAAAACAAAACCCAATTTCGACCTTTTCCATTAGCTTAGGATATAAAACCCAAATGTATTCTCAACGAAAGAACCGTTAATTTTTGTAATTCTGCTTTGCTTTCTACACCAATCAGTGTTGAATTTTTAATTTTCCAATTGCAAAAAATGACCCTTTCAATGGGTATATATGTATATATTTGTATGTATTTGCTGTGTAGTGCAGCGACATTATTTTCATGAGGACAACTGTTTAGGTAATATGTATTTCTATATATATATATATCCATATATATACACAGCTGTAATTTGTAAGGTGTTTTTTGTGTGCAAAACGCGTTCAACGATTATATTGTTATTATTATGCATAGCACGAGGTTTCAATAACTCATTAGTTAGTTATTATTTGCTCGTTAAATCGCGACTCAATAACAACTTCCCACACGTATTTTTGTATGAGTATAGCACACAATTGTAAATATATACACATACATATATGTAAGTCTATATATTGCACAATATGCATCTAGACACAAAAGGCACATATATATAAATATATTTGTTTATGATAAATTTAAAAAGCGTGACAGCTTGACTGTTGTTTAACAGAATCAGCTGAATCGTTGAACTATTATTTGTGCATAAATATAAATTAGTTTCTAGCCTCGCACTTCGTGCTTAATAGTTTTCCACTGTATTTATTTAGTAATTGAAGCAAACCAGTTTAACTATTATTATTGTTAGTTAGTGCTGCTAATTGCGTTGCTCCAAATTAGATTTAATTTAATGCGAAGCTCAGAATGCGTATACGTCTGCGTATACGCGATATACGTGAGGCTTAGCCTGGCTGTATAGCATATCAGTTTATGAATTTATTAATGTTGATAGTACACTATGTGATGATAGCACAAACAGACACACACACACACACACACACACACACACACAAACACACAGCTGGCACTTAAATCACAAGAATTTCATTAAAAATTGTTCGCTTTGGACTGAAGGCTTATCAAAACGATTACGTCTGGACCCCCATAAGCACATGGCTTTATTAATGTACATGTGTATGTGTGTGTGTGTGAGTGTGTGTATATAATATAGTTTTAATGAGCAACTGCCGAAGTATTTGTATGAGACCGCGCGATTCATTATTTCAAAAGTCACAAAGTTTATCAAGTTTGATTACTAATACACTCATGTGTATGTGTGTGTGAGTGTCTTAAAATCTGTTTTAAGCATTCAAAAACATGGCTGATGCTTAGCTAGATTAACTGTAAATATACTACAAATCAAATTCAGACTTTGAGCATGAAATACTGGACGACCTATAAAATAAAATACCCCATGTATACACACACACACACAGCTATCGGAACTTGCTATATATGACTTTAGCTTAGGAATTTTTTAATCTATTTGTAAATCAATTAACAACTTTGTTAGTTAGCAAGTTCATATTACTTTTCTTCAGTGTATATAAGGTTAAATGTAAAAAAAAATTACAGCAAACAGTTTGAGGCCATGTCAAAATATATACACATACATATATGATGTACATATATACATACATATGTATATGTATATTTAAATGTGTATTTAGTTCACAACTGTGCGCAGAAGTAATGACGCTCTCAGTCGAGCATAGCCAACTGTCTAATACTCGTTCATGTGGCTAAATTTGGATTCGCCACGCCCTTAAAGGGGGCGCTTTATACAATTTGAAAACAGGTCAAACTTGGCATTCATAGCACTGAAGCTGTGGGAAATATGCCCAAGGCGCAAAGCTATATATACTAATTATTTTTAGCTAAAATAGGTGTACCAGAGTGCCTAAATATATATATTTAAACTCTATTATTTAAGGAGCGAGCCAGTTGGCATATGAAATAAATAATATAAGATTTCAGTTGAAGTAAACATAAGTGTATAAGAAGTTTTATATTACAACAACTGTCTAGTGTCAATAACATTTTCGATAATAGAGGTTGACGTACCTACAATTTATAGTAATAGCTAATTTATGAGGTCGTCACGCGTTAGACTCCAGCTGTCTAACTCGATTGGTCTAGTTCTAATAGGATTTTCCTTAACTAATAGATAAGCTATATATAATGAGCATATATGTATGTATAATATAATTCGCATTTGAAGTACACAACTCTTGAAATGCTTTCACAGTCATAAAGCACATGACACAAAACAAATATACTCGCATTTTTGCTGAGTAACGGGGATGACTATTCTTATATATCGTTAAGTTGAAGTGGAAGTAGTAAAGCTTTGTCATAATAAGTTTCTATGAAGCATGACCGTAAGCCAAGGAACGGCCCTCTCTATAGAGAGACTATATATAGTCAAAATTGTTGAGCTCGTCTTAACTCAATCCCTTATCAATCAAGCTCACTCTCAACCTAGCAACTCGTATTGCCTCTGACATTACAGAGATCTCTACCATATCAGCGAATATACTCCCTATAAACTCTAATGATAATGATGATCAGTAAACCTGATCAACTTCATTACTTACTTTCCACTATAGAAATAGTGCAAAGATATTATATACTTACTTTTACTATACATACCTGCATAAGATATACTTCACACAACTATAATATACCCATTAATCCTCGAGTGCAGTGTACAAATTACGTTCCAAAAAGTTAGATCAATATTTTTGCAATTACACTGTAATCTTTAGTATACATACATATATAGTGTAAACACTCTTTTAGATTATCTCTTGTTATTTACTCATTTTATCGCTTTCCATTTGGTCTTTACAGAAATTTACAGATGGCATAACAAATAAGCTAGTCGGCTGTTTTCACAATTGCTCCAAATTGGGCAACGACAATGACGAATCCTATTTATCAATCAATAATGCGACGAGAATTTTGCCAGTACAATCGGAGGATCCGGTTATCCTATCCGATGAATTTACGACAATTGATGGCGAGACAACGGAGCAACAGAATGATCTACAATTACCTATACAATACTCCGATAACGTAGTGCTTGTCCGTGTTTATGGTAATAAGACGGACCTACTGATCGATCGGAAAGCTGAAACGCAAAATTTTCAATTACTGCACACGTACGGCTTGGCGCCATCCCTCTATGCGACATTCAAAAATGGGCTCGTCTACGAATATGTACCTGGCATTACCTTAAATACAGAAAGTGTGCTATGCCCAGATATTTGGCCATTGGTCGCTCGCCGCATGGCCGAGATGCATCGTGTGGTTAGGAAGGCGAATGTGGATGGCCAACCGACGCCAATGATATGGAAGAAGACGCAAAGCTTTCTGGACTTAGTACCTGAACGATTTAGTGATGCTGAAAAACACAAAAGGTATGCATCAAATACGATATGATATCCCAATATTTCTATAAGAAATCTTTTGTTTTTCATGTTTGCCCTGCCAGAGTGAAAGGAACGTTTTTACCTATCGGACGACTGCGTGAGGAGTTCAATAACTTGTACAAATACTTGGAGGCACTAGAGAGTCCAATTGTTTTCTCACACAACGACCTGTTATTGGGCAATGTCGTCTATACGAAATCAAAGAATGCTGTTAACTTTATCGACTACGAGTACGCCGACTACAATTTCCAGGCCTTCGATATTGGCAATCATTTTGCGGAAATGTGCGGCGTCGATGAGGTCGACTATACACGTTATCCGAAACGCGAATTTCAGCTCGAATGGCTGCGCGTCTATCTCGAGTGCTATCTGCAGCGGAATAATATCCAAAATGAGGAGGTCGATCGACTCTTTGTCCAAGTGAATCAATTCGCCTTGGCTGCCCACATTTTCTGGACAGTTTGGTCTCTACTACAAGCTGAGCATTCCACAATTGACTTTGATTATGTTGGGTAAGACAAATGATATACATACATCTGCATACATATGATAATCATTTTCTTAATCCTTATACAGCTATGCATTTCTTCGTTACAATGAATATTTGGCTCGCAAGGATGAGTTCTTATCGTTGACTGCATCAAAGAACAATAAATGATTTTTTCCCAGCAATATGCAAATAATAATATTGAAACGAAATACACACAGTTTTGTGTCCAACCCCAGTGATGTACTTATATATATTGATATATATGTATATGTATATGTATATGTGTATATATATATGTGTGTGTGTGTGTATATATACATATATATACATGTATCTATTCTATTGTATAAACTATGGCTAGCATTGATATACTATATATGTACAATTATACATAGTATATACATACATACATACATACATATATGCATGCGTATTTGGTGTATACAGATGTATATAGAGAAAATGATGTGTTCACAAAACTTCATTAATTAGTGCCGTGGCCATATCAGCCGTAGTCTATGCATATATACACACATATATATATACATATATATAATGAATTTGTATATGTTCTTTAATTTGTATATTGATATTTTGTAGTCATAAATAAATAAACATAAATATTTAGTTTTCATATTGATGCATCTATACCCTATAAGTTCTCTCATTCTCTAGCTATATAATACAATGTATATATACTTCTATGTATGTATAGTTATGTATATATATTTCAAACCCAAAATCACCTGTACATAAATGCATCGTTGCAGTGGGGAAACGTACAAGGTGTAAAGCACATGGTACATTCTAGTCTAATCCCACTTTTCAATTAGCGAATATCCCTTTTTCAATATTTCGTTCTATATAAGCGTTAAAGCTCAGCGTGGAGTGCGGGCTCTTTAGGCACATGATGCAGAAAGAGACGGAAGATATTAATGTCTGTCTGCTCGTTCCGCTGGCAACAATTGCGCCTTAATATTAAAGCCTTTAAATAAGAATGATAGCAACGTTATATAAACTCTTTAAACTTGCTCAATTATGGCTATCATTTTCAGTTTATTATTCTTTCTGAATGATTGCGAATGTTTAACAAAAAAAAAAAAACAAAAATAATAATATATATGCATACCATAATAAATACTTAGGAATATATATGTATTTACATATATTTTGGGCGTTTAACAAAAGGATTTACACAACAACGAATTTATTTAATTTATACAATATTATTGTATAATTTCAAATACTTCCTAAATAAGGTTTAATTTTATACAGTTGTCCGATTTCCATCACCACCAAGTTTTTGAACAATCTGGAATATAAATTTAATGAAAGAAGAATCAGATGCTTTTCACAATTTGAATTAATTATTAAATCTAACGATATTTTTTCATTTGAACTTCTGCTGGCCGATTCTGACAATTTAGTTGGGTGTACAGCACTGACATTTGAGTGTTTCGATTGTAAAGCAAAGCATATCGATATATATTTTTTTAAGGTGATTGCCATCACCAGTCTGTCAGCTGTCATACCTAAAATAAAGGGAAACTAGAGTCAAGCGAACGACTTCCTAAAATTACGATTTATTATTAATCATGAGCAACTATATTGCTAGGAAGGGACCTTTGGTTTTCTGTAAGTATTCACTCATTCCACTAACCATTATATTGCGAAATCATAAAAAGCGCAACATTAACCGCTGCGCATTTGGCTGATTACGTAAATTTGTAACACAAACTCTGCAATTCTACATTTCAGCTAACTTGGGAAAATGGGCCTACAATCTCTCCGGATTCAACCAATACGGTAAGCGCGAATTGGACGCCACAACTTATTTGAATGTTTCATAAATAATGTCATTTAAGGTCTGCACCGTGACGATTGTCTCTATGAGAACGAAGATGTCGCGGAAGCAATCCGCCGCCTTCCACGCAAACTATACGATGAGCGCAACTATCGCATAATTCGTGCCTTGCACTTGTCCATGACCAAGACCATTTTGCCTAAGGAGCAGTGGACAAAGTATGAGGAAGATGTCAAGTACTTGGAACCCTATCTGAAGGAGGTGCAGAAGGAGCGCGAAGAGCGTGAGGATTGGAACAAGAATCACTAAAATTCTTCTCATTGTGCGGATTTGTAAATGTTGGAAAATACATAGATTAGATTCAAATTAAAGCTATTCTGAGAAGAATTCATTCATTCATTGATAGCTATGGGCGAATTCGATGTAACAATTTATTTATAGGTATTAAGTAAAATGTAATTTGGATGCAGATGTGGGGCTTCAGAGCGATTCGATTGCTAGCGATTATACCGAAATTTTGTCCTATATAATACTGGCGAGTTTGTTCCGGCCGCACTTGGAACTGTGCTTGGAATGTGAACTTATGTGACGTTAGTCCGGTTTATCTTACCTTTTGCATAAACGGTAGATTGAATAATGATCCTAATATGGGCACACGGCCGAGGAAATTTATAGCTACAGGGAAGAAGCCACTGAAAGAGGGAAACATTAATTAGCACGTGCTTCGACAGGGTTCATTTGGGTGTTCGGGTACGAACCTGAATAATGCGAAAAATCCATAGGATTCGATGATCATGCCAATTATGGGGAATCCAAGCAACACGATTACAATTCCACCAAAAAAAGCTGTTGTTCCTTTGACTTTGTGGCGCTGGAAGAAAAAGCGTAGAGTTCGCTCAACGCCAATGACGCAGCCAAGGCCGGATATGAAGAGAATCTGTAATAGAAATGCAATCGCTATAATATCCATGCCATAGACTTCTTATATATGCAATATAGCCATCTCACGCACATTGCCAATGGCGAGCAAGCCCTTGTCAAATAAAAGCAACATGCCAAGAAATAAAAACGATATGCCGAAGCCAGCCAAGCCGATTCCAATTTCTGCAAATAGTGTGCAATAATTAATATGAGCTGTGTTAATATGCCAATAACGAATATAACTTATTGTCCAACATACTTTGGAGATCTGTTATTTCAATCATTCTGCTTTAGTTTGGGATATTTATGCTTAAAAGGATAAGAAAGTGCATTGGGTGTATTCCACGTAAACACCAAATGTTTCATTATTATGAATATAAACAATCATCGCAGGGTTGCATTATCAAAATCAGTATTGAGAAACACTCAAAAAAGAATTTCATACCTACCTCGGTTTCAATATTTGAACAATATATATCAATATTTTCAGTAAAAATCTATTTACAAACTAAATTATTCAATTTGAAAAACTTGCTCAGTAGTCGTCCTAGGCATACAAAAAAATAAATGCTTAATTTGATCTAATATTTATTTCAATACCAAAGTAATCGTTGCTACCTTGGCTCCAGTCAATCGAGTAGGTATTCATTTTGTTTTCGATTGTTTGACGGATAGGCGATAAATACATTTCTTACGTCCCTAGATTCACACGCCATTTTTACAATAAAAAGTCAAGTCGAATTTTCGACTGACGCTGGTGTTGGGAAAACGAAAAGCAAGGAAGTGAAGAAAGTTTTAGAGAAGTTAAATTTTTTTTCCCACAAAAAAGCAATAAACTTATTCGTGTTTTAGTTATGGATCGTAAGTGGGCAATAGCAAAATACGGCGTTGAAGTTGAAGGAGAATATTGAATGTGCAATTTTTCAGGTGGCGGTTATGGTGGTGGTGGTGGCGGCGGCGGCGGCGGCGGTGGAGCCGGGCAGTATAATAATTTTGCTGTTCCTCCGCCAAATTACCAGCAAATGCCAAATAAAAGTGGTAACTATAACGAGCCCCCTCCAAACTATAACAAGCCAGGCGGAGGTAAGTACTATTCGAAAATTTAATCCAAATAGCTTGCAGCAAAACAACAATATTTTTCTTTAAGGTTATGATTCAGGCCATCGTGGTGGCGGTGGCAGCAGCGGCGGCGGCGGTGGCGGTGGATCATGGAACGATAGAGGAAATTCTTACGGGTATGTTATTATTATTATGATTCTACTAAAATACAATGGGGATAGTGTACAATGTGGCTACGAGTATTACAAATTCAGAGTGTGTTGCCAAATAAGAATTCCAAAAGACCAAAAAAAAGAATAATAATAATAAAAATTAAAAATCGAGCATACATACGAATACGAAAATATCGTAAGAAAAAAAAAAAGTAAAACTAACCAAATTTTGCAAATAATATGAAATTTTTTTTCACAAATTGGACTTTAAATGAATTGGCCAAGAAGAAGCACAGAGAGAAAGTATCCTTGTGAGTTTATCGTAATAAAGTAGAGCAAATATTGTTATTTATATATACATATTTTAAAGGCCATGTCGCATACAAAATTAAAAAACTCGTATTATCGTGTTAAACTAGATAATGCAAGGACATTTAGAATCAAGCTGGTATCTAACATGAAAGAAAAATTATTATTTATTTTATTCGAACGCACATTGAACTATAATGATGTACATTTGGTCTTCACTAATGAAATGAATTATGTGTCCAAGTTGAAATTAAAAGTACTAAGTACAAATATAATGAAAACGAATCAAAATGGTTTCCCCATATACATATATGTATATAGATATATAATTAATGTATGGTTGTATATGCAAGATGTTCCAAAGCTTAAAATGCCATCACCTACATTGTGTACAGATCGTTAATTGATAATTACAGAGCGATGAGGAGAGTGATTTACAAATCTGAATTGATCCTCGAATGGTCTATCTGAATGTATACGTACTACTGATATATAATAACATTTAATGATACTATCTATATGAAATGCTTTGATCTAAAGCTAAATTAAATGGTGAACGAAAAGGTTGATTTGCTCGATGCGGCTTGTAACATGATTTACAAATATTCTCTCCCGAATTGTTGAGACGGATGCCTTCCAGCATATTGAATGGGATCGATTTTACTCGCTCTCTCATACGTTCGGAAATTGCCGCACTCTCACTCGCTCTCCCTTTTTGAAACCGGCAAATAATTCATTATTTGAGCACACATTCTGCATATTTCGTATAGATCATTCATCTAAAACTGCGTTATACTTTAAGCCTTTAAGCAAAATATTGATGGAATTAATCACTGGCATTTGTAATAGTTGAAGCCGTTTAAATCACAACTGTTATACACGAAGGGGTGGTCGTATAACACTTGCCATGTTGAGCACACTTTTAAACCTAGTCGTAGTCGCAGCAATCAATTGTTGATTTATCGATTGTCACATTCAAATTAGATCGTAACTGGAAAGTTGTCATATTTGCGCGCTTTTTGGATAATACAAAATAAGTATAAAGTAGTTTATATTGAATACGTACATGTTTTATGTTAAGATTTGGTTTACAAATATAATGTGTAAGTATATATATATATTTATATATATGTATATATATTTATTCGCTTAGTATTTGAATATCACAATTTGTGTGTAATCAATGCTTAATCACAGTCACAATCAATATAGTTATAATAAATATATGTACATGTTTCTAACTATTGGTATGTTAAGCTTTAATGATTTTAGAGATAAGTAGCTAAAATAATTCTTGTAAATTTGTGTGCTTTTCTATTATTATGCAATTCCTATAAAAAGAAAAAGCAAAGCTCTAGCAAAATTTTGTGTACGACCAATAATTTAAGCTGATTTAGTAAATTTGAATGATATATAGGGGTTATATATGTGTATATAATATTGAAGAAAGCAATTTCGTATTTTGGTTACTCTAAAATGAAAACAAATGTAGTTTATTTCGAGATATGTTTCATATATGTATGTTCTTCGGAATTTGAAATGCTTAAAAATGAATGAAAAATGTATCCATGCAGAGCCAAGAATAGATTAACGACGATTTATATCTAAAAAAAAAAGAAACAAGTCATATAAAAAAATATAAATGATTTTAAACAAATTATAATCATGCTATCTATAAGAACTATGTAATTTGAAAATATAATTTTTGAAATATTTGACGCGCGAGGGAAGCGTCAACTGTCTGCATGGTTACAGTGAAGCCTCGGTGCACCGATAAAGCTGTATGCCCTAAATACGTTTTCTTTGACTAAATCCAGGCAAACGCCGCTCATTATAAATGTAATATGTAAATTCGAGGGTGGCACAGACGTATTCAATATTTAAGTAAAACTAGTTAATTAGCTTTTAAAAGTTGTAGACATTTCTGTTCCAATGGATGATTATTTACCAGATCACTTCGAGTGTCGCTCGATCGTCGAATTATTGGATGCGCATCAAAGTGCGCTGGTAAAGGTCATGAAACCCTTTTTATATGTTTAAATAATTGATTTAGTTAACATTGCACACATGCATACCTGCATGTATGTGTGTGTATATGTACGTATGTATGTATATAGTCACATGTTGTTGTACGATGATACTAGCGGAGACGTTCGTGGGCGTTAACTTCCATCATAATGCATTCCAATCCAAAAACAAAACAAAAACAACCATCAAAATCCAAAAACATTAAATAAGTTATTCAATATCCTCTTTTAGAAATGGAGGCGCCAGCAAGGACAACTACAACAAAGGTAAAATAATGCAAAACAATTTGCAACCATATCGAGTAATGTATAACATTAATTTACTACAAATCAAACAACAAATTAATAATAACTATACAAAAAACTAGAGAGCAGAAGAGTAAACATATTTCGCTCGAAATTTCTGGTACTTAAGTCTAAAAAAAAAAAGAAAAGAAAAACGCGAAAGAAACCAAATAACAACAGGATAATACAAAAAATCAAAAATAACAAAAGTAAAATGAGTTCAAAGCTTCGTCATTTCGAGTTGTTTAGCTTCTATGCCAAGCTGAGTGTTTAAGTGTGTATATTCGAACGTTAAACAATTAAGTTCAATATGCGGCCCGGGGTGATTGGGTCAAGGGTTATGTTTATCTTGGTTCTGGTCACTGATCACTGATTTATCCTGGTTACGAAATACATAGGGCTATTGGTATAATGTGTGTAAGAGCGTACGTGTATGTGTGTGTGTGCGTGTGTGTGTGTGTGTGAGTGAGTGTACGTACGGTTCTGTGTTGCGTCAATATATTTACATATATTTATATAATATTCCTAGCGACTTGTCACATCTGTTTGAGACAGCAGCTCAATCCTAAGTAATATCTATAGGTAATACGAGTAAAAGTAAAGGTATACAAACGAAAATCGGTGTTTATATATATATATTTACAGTTCTAGAGGTGTTTCTGTTGAAATTCTGGTTTCAAATACAAAGCAATACCTTATAAGATTATCTATCTATCATCTAGATGAAGAGCAAGAGTTGTCCTCCATATATTTATATATATATATACCCTTAACTAGATATCTATATATAGAGTTTAAGCGAGTGTGTGCACAGCACTGTTGCTGCCCTAAAATTGATATGATGCGTGTAATGTTGATACGAGTGTCCAGCAGTTCCACACTTCGATCGATCTAAGGGTTTTTCATCCGTTTCTCAACTTCTAAACTTGTCTGTCGTTTGTCGGCCTTTCTAATGCAATTTTTCGTTTTGTAGGAGGATATGGTGGTAACAATAACAGCGGAGGCGGCGGCGGCGGCGGCGGTGGTGGTGGAGGCAACGATATGATCACACAGGAAGATACAATTTTCGTATCGGGCATGGATCCATCCACCACTGAGCAGGACATTGAGACCCATTTCGGAGCCATTGGCATCATAAAGGCAAGTGAAGACGGCATATGCTTAGCATTGTAAATACCTAATCATTGTTGGTTACCGCTTGCAGAAGGACAAGCGCACCATGAAGCCAAAGATTTGGCTGTACAAGAACAAGGAGACGGGCACCTCGAAGGGCGAGGCCACTGTCACATATGATGATGTGAATGCGGCTCAGTCGGCCATTCAGTGGTTCGATGGCAACGATTTCAATGGTGCCCAAATCAAAGTCTCGCTGGCCCAGCGTCAGAACAACTGGAGCAAAGGCGGCGGTGGCGGTGGTCGCGGCGGTTTCGGTGGACGCAATCGCGGTGGTGGCGGCGGCGGCGGTCGTTTCGATCGCGGTGGAGGCGGCGGCGGCGGTGACTTCGATCGTGGCGGCGGCGGCGGCGGTGGCCGTGGTGGCGGTCGTTTCGGCGGCGGCGGTGGCGGTGGCGGCGGTGCTGGTGGTAATGTCCAGCCTCGTGATGGAGATTGGAAATGCAGCAGCTGCAACAACACAAACTTTGCTTGGCGCAACGAGTGCAATCGGTAAGACGACGTTAAACATGACGCATTGCATCATGGACTCAATGAAATCCCTTTATTTTAGCTGCAAAACACCAAAGGGTGATGATGACGGCAACTCTGGTGGCAATAGTGGTTATGGAGGAGGTGGCGGCGGCGGCGGCGGTGGTGGCGGCGGCGGCTATGGCAATATGAATGATCGTGGCAATGATCGCGGCTCCGGCGGTGGCTACCAAAACAGAGACAGAGGCAGTGGTGGCGGCGGCGGAGGTGGCGGTGGATACTCACGTTACGGCAATGATAATGGTGGTGGCGGCGGAGGCGGCGGCGGCGGTGGACGCGGTCGCGGAGGTGGCGGCGGCGGTGGCCGTCGTGATGGTGGCGCCATGCGTAACGAGGGTGGCATGCGCTCCAGACCATATTAAGGATGCTGCATGCCATGCAAAACTATTTTTTCTAACTTACGTATTAATTATACAACATAGCAAGTACTCAATTTTAAATGTACTTTTATATTACGCCCCACTCTCTCTTCCCTACCCAACTCCCTTACCCCCTCACCAGTCAAAACAACAACTACAACAACTGCAACAACTACAACAACAACAACAACCACAACCACAGCAGCAAGCAAAACAACCACAATGCAGATCATGCATTCAAGTCATTTGTCCATTGATTTCCGATTTCAGAACTTGTTACAAACTGTAGCATTTTATCACTCGTTTTGACTCTAGCATATTATAATATGTATATGTAATCTAATTTTACAAACAAAAAACAAAAACAAAAACATAATTGTAATAGATACATACAAATAAAAATTAATGAAAAAAAAAAAAGAAATTATATATATGTTTTACAATATGGGTTCAGTGATTCGGTTTCTGAAACTAAATTTCTAGAGAGCCAAGTGGATTTTAAGGCAATCTGCTTAAAATATCACGCACGTACTAGAAAGAGATAGATATACTGAGAGGGAGGATATGTTTAGAGGGACAGAGACAGAAGGATAAATATACTTAAAGAGAAAGCATATGCTAGAGAGAGCGAGAGGAAGGCATATACTAATAAAAATAGAGTGAGAGGAAAGGTCATACTTATAGAGACAGGGAGTGAGTGAGAGGGAGGCATATACTTGAGAGAGAGTGAGAAGGAGGCGAATACGTACAAGATGAAGAGAGAGGTAGGCATACACCTAAAGAGAGAGCGAGAGGAAGAGATAAACCGCGAGAAAGAGAGGGGAACAAACACAAAATGGAGCGAGATGAAGGTATTGCACCTAAATTGCTAGGCTTAGAGTCAGCATGGACTGCCTGCTACAATATTATACTCTCCTGCACATACAAATATGATCAAACTCGGCAAATTATACATACATATATTTGCTAAAAGTCAACTCCGTATACATATATACTTACACATGTGCATAAACTGAGCTCCACATTAAAATGAAAACAATAACAAATAAAATTTAGGTAAATTTATCATTTCAAAGTTCAATTTTAATGGGACATTAATAAACTATTATTCCTGATGAGCTGGCTCTCGATTAATATGTATTTATTTATAGTTAAACGGTGCCACTAACTGACACACACACTGAGAGAAATTTGATTTGGAGTGTTAGCTGCGTCATAAAACAGACGATTAACATTTGACTTGAATTTTATAAAATTTTAATAATTATATTTAAATGAATATACATTTGTAATATTACAGTTCATCTTTTTCCAGCAAGGTATAACGGTGTTTCGATGGGCCCAGCTCTTTAAATTTAGACTCGGGCGGCGATGTACCCTTACCATTGTCCGACTGGATTTCATTACTTGTGGGATCCGGCCCATAATGAAACTCTCTGCAATCAAGAAGTTAGAATTAGATATCTCTATGTATGCATATAGTTCATTAATTATTGCATACCTGTGCAGTTTCCCACTGTAAAGATCCTGCAGGAATTGCTTTAGCTTGCCGGGCGTATACATATCGTTGAAGTGGGGGAAGAGGTACATGTGCTTGAACGAGTCGATGGCTATGACCGGTAAATCAGCTTCGGATTTGCCCAAGTGATGTAGCGGATGCGCAAACCGTTTGCCGTCCGCAGTTAGGAAATTGACATTCTCTGCATGGGATAAACAAATACAATTATTAATTGATAGAGGAGATCAAATCAAATGTCGAGCAAACAACGTACGCTTCTCATCCATCAACTGTTGCTCGATGATTGCTTTGTAATCCTTGATGGAATTTAGATCATCGGGTTTGTAGAACAGAATCAGGAACGGCAGTCCTTCCTCCGTTAGCTCCTCAGCGGTCTCGAATGTGATCTCCCTGACGAGCGGCACACATTTCTCCTGTATCCACACCTTCAGCTCATCGAAATTGGACAGGCTGCCCGTATAGGTTTCATCATTTTCGTGCGACAAGGCCACATCAGGTCTGAAGACGATAATGGGTGTGCCTAAAAGAGTTAAATTTGATCAATTGACTGGGTGTATACCATCAAGTATTTCCGACACGTACCAGGTGGATGCATTGCCTGCGATGCTTCACCGAATCCAACATGAAATTGGCAGTCCTCCTTGAGGTTGGTGGCCACCTTCCGGAATATATTATATTCGGCTTGATCTCGCCTATCGAAATAGCCAATAATACTACGCTTCTTGGAGTCCAGATTCTCCAGATCTTTCAGCGATTTGAACTCCTTGATGGGATCCTCCAGCTGCTTCTTGACAAACTCCAAGAACGCCTCGGCCGATCGCTGGCCTCGATACTCTCGCTTGCTCAGCTGTCCATTGCGCACAATCTTCAGTGTGGGATATTTGCTAATGTGGAAACGGGAGGCAATGGCCGTTTCCCGATCACAATCCACTTTGCCTAGCACCACCTTCCCAGCTTCCGGGAATTCCGCTTTAATCTGTAATTTATTTGATTTCATAAAAATGAAATATTCAACAACAACAACAACAACAACAACGACGACGACAAGAATTCTACATTTTCGTTAGTTTACACAGCTTGAATTGAGATAACAAGCGCCTAAATTAAACAAAAGACGCAATTTTCCAGAAATGACTAAAATGTTTTGTGCCCCACATATTTTTGTTAATATTCTTCTTCTGTTTTTTTTTTTCCTCCAGCTGTTTCATTGTTTATGCCCAAACAGGTGCAAACCAGGTGAGATCTAAATTTCATTGTATATATTCCGAGCTATTCACGAATAGACGAATTTGCGAAACTTTTTAAGCAGACCTCGCTTGCAGCCACAACTATTGCTATGCCATTGCTATCAAGTTCAGCATAGAATATAACCATTGAAATCAAATTTAGCCAAGAATATTTCTATTGAAGTTTCTTTTCCATTCAGTTATATGACGTTCTCTGTATTTCTAAGTCTGTATATTCGTTTTGTATTTATTTTTATAATATTTATATGTAATTTGATTGTCGCTTACCTTATCCGCCGCTTCATTGAAAATTGGCGCTAAAATATTACTAAACCGACACCATTCCGCATAAAAATTAAGGAAAACCAATTCGTTAGACGCTGCAAAAATATAATATAACAAAAAAAAAGACATTATTTGATTAATTGTGATATAGATTCGTCCTGTTATTAATTTTCTGAATCATGTATGCTCTCTATTTGATATAATAATAATATTTAGCATTGTTTAATAAATGCTTTTTGACTTTCCATTAACACTCTAAAAGTAATCAGATGACAGCTTTATCTTTAGCATTCCTAACTGTTAAGACTACAGTATAAAATTGCCATTTTCATAAGCATTATTGACTACATAAGAAGGAAGTCAAGAATTGTAGAACCTTTGACAAGTTGCTTCCCTTAAAGAATTGGAAGGCCATCAGGTGGCAACTTTATCTAAAAGATAATGGACATGAGAGTATGAGATAAGTAGATATACATAATATTCTGTCTGTATTGTAACACATTAATAGAGTAGCAGAGGCTCTGGACCAACATCAATTAATCTTATCAGCCCGTGGCAGGGCGTGTAATTATACCTTTTAGACTTTTCTATGCTGGTTAACTGATAAGAATTACTATTAGCTATACTAATAACAAGTGTGAAATGGTTAGGGTTTTCTTTACTCAGTGCGAAATATTGACGAAAACACACTTTCAATTTAAAGGACACCGGATAGCAACTGATCATGCAGCAAAGTTAAATGAAAGTTCTAATTACATATATATTTACATACAGTTAGTATGCTGTTTACCTGTGCTCACTCGAATGTCAAATTGACTGTGACTAATTGCAGTTTATTGCGTTTTGTGAGCGTAACGAATATATTTCTGGAGCAGCGTACCACGCTGGCAAATTCTGTGAAATTTATCGAGCTTCAGATTTTCAATTTGTGACACGTCAAGCGACACTCACACACGCACGCACCGAAGCTCGTGCACAAATGGAGGCGTATGTGTGAGTGCGTGTGCGTTTGAGTGTGCGTGTGCGTGAGCCTGTTTGTATGTATGCATGCGTATTGGTGCACCAGCTGAGATATTAAGTAAATATGCTTGGATGTGCGTATGTGTGTGCGTATGTATGTATATAGTCCATGCGGCTTTTACTGCACTTGCTCTAGCTATGTTTATGTTGCAGCAGGTGCTATCATTATCGGCTTACCTAATGTCATATCAATATTTTCACTGGTCAGAGGCAACGCACCACCAGTCGCATCTGTTGGCTGGTAAAGGACATGTAGAACCTGAAATTAGCATAAGGCAGAAAACAATAACCATTCATTCATTAGCTGATCATGTTCCACTGAGCTCGAATTTGTATTGATTCACAGGTATTGATTCATTTGTAGCATGTCACTTTGGTCATTGGCCACTGATCATTGTCCAAACAAGCTTGAGATATTTCCACGTCTTAGCCGGCCGACTCACAGTCGCTCTGATTCGAGCGGGTGCGGGTAGAACACGTCGACTTACCGCAACAATGGCTAAACAGGAGACCAGTAATGACTTTATGGATTCGGTCATGTTGGTGCTGTGGGCGGCAGGCTGGGCCAATATTTATAAACTACTGAAAACTAATTTATTAAATTTTAATACACTTTTACATTAGGTGGAATGAAAACGCAGTCACGACGTATCTATATATATAATAATTATAACAACTTCGTTGATTATCGTATAGTGTTGGCTAATGCTAGAAAATATAAGTACCCATGCAGAAAAGTATTCGTTTTGTGTAACGATTATATTCCAGTCGCGACTTCACAAGCTAATTGTTTATTTATTTTTATTCGAATAAAAAAAACCTTATAATTAATAAAATAAGCCATAATTATATTTACCAAGCGGTTAACATATTACAGCAAATATTGTTTCATGGAATACATGTAAAAAGCAATAACGCATTAACATATCTAACTAAGTGCATACTGTAAAAATAAATTCATACTGATAATTGTAATAATCTTATTGACATAGAAAACCCAATTGGCCGTAGTTTGAGAGGCAAATTTAGAGTTAAGCCAGCAAATTCAAATTGCCAAGTCAGTTCGATAACGATTAAGAAGTATTCGATTTTTGTAAATCACAAAAGTAGTCGGTTTGTTAACGAATACCTATTTATATGTATGTGAATTATTGTACATCGACATATGCATAAGCAACAATATCTGCGAATCTTTGTTTATAATAGCTGACGTTTATGGAGTTTATGGTGCTAAATAAAGAGGGAAACCGCAAAAACGGGTCATTTGAATTTAGTGCAAATATCAGGAAACTAACCACAATTGTTATCTAAAGGTGTTCATCGCAGCAATGTATGTATGTTTGTTTTGGTGTTTTTGTTTTATAAATATTGTGGAATCGTGCATATGTATATGTATGTATACTCAAGCGCAGGTTTAAGTGTTTGTGTGCTAGTGCCTAATTACTTTGTTTATAAAACATATTTATTTACTTTTTTCCTTGTTTTTTTTTGCTTGGCATACGTCCAACGGCAAGGACTCAGCGAAAATTCAAATAAAATTGTTTAAAAAAAATTCAATATGCAATTCACATATACATACATATATATGCATGTATGTGCATAATAGAACGCTGCGTATTATACGCAATTGTATTAAAATGTATGTGTGTATTTGTACAAAAGTACATACATATGTATGTATATAAAAATACCTACATATATACTTATTATCTACACTGGCAACCACCACACACAAAAAATTGTATTTGTTCATATCTAGTATAACTGCTAATAAGGTGTTTGGATGTTTGAAACATTTTGCATTTAATTGCTTTGCCTTGAGTTCTCGTTTCGAGATATAAGTATGTATGTCCATACGTGTGCATGTACAAATGTGTGTGCGTGTGTGTTTATATGTATGCAACGTCCTGTTTAACTGGTGTCATAAACGCATAAACAATTTATGTACGAAATTTTTCCATTGCTACGCTGCAACAATTAATTTAAATAGTAACCCTGAGAGGATCTCAGGTGTTCGAACTCGCGCTATATATGTATATGCATAAGTCTTATGAGTAAAATCTATAAGTATTTTGTATATACAAACATATATATGCATGTTTGTGACTGTTTGTGATTGTGTGGGGGCTTTCGTGATTGTATTTGTGCACTAATTGAATCTTTTATTGTAGTCGCAACACATGATGTCAGATGGATCGCCGCCCCCATCGATTTGTTTCATTCGAGCCGCCGAATCATATCCAAAATCACAAATGGAGAAGGAAGACTCGCAGCTGTCGGTTCCCTTTCAAGAGCGTAAGCTGGTTAAATATTTATAATTGATACATGAATAAATAATATCGAATTTCCGATTAATTAGTTTCCGGCGAGTCAACCAAATATCTGGGCCGCACCGATGATGGTGTCTTAGCTTTGTCCAATTACCGCATATGCCTCTCAAAGAAATCAACGAATGAAACTTATGTGCCGCTCGGATTGATTGAGTCGGTGCAGGTGCGTGATCCCTTCCAGCTGATTGTCAATTGCAAAGATGCCAGCACCGTCCGCTGTTCGTTTCCCACGGCGGAGCAATGCCTGGAGTGGCAGCGCCGCATTCAACTGTTAATTGGTGTGCCCGAAACGCTTGAGACAATGTTCGCATTTCCATTTTACTCCTGGACATGCGACATTATTGGGAACAAAGAGCGCGCCACTCTGACCAACGGCAACGGAAACGGCAACTTCAAATCGACACCAGCGCCTGATAGTTCAAGTCTGCAGACGGCAAGCGAACATTTACATCGCTTACAGCGGGAAATTCGGTATGAGAGCGACTTCAAGAATGAGGTTGCACGGCTGGGATTCGATTTGAAGGGATCGTGGCGCATCTCGACGGCGAATGCTGACTTCAAGCTCTGTCCCTCGTATCCGCAAAAGCTACTTGTTCCGTGCTGCATTACCGACGAAATGCTCCACAATGTTGCCAATTTTCGTGGATCGCGCCGATTGCCAGCCGTCGTCTGGCGCCATCAGAAATCTGGCGCAATTCTGGCCCGTTGCAGTCAGCCGGAGGTCGGCTGGCTGGGCTGGCGAAACTACAAGGACGAGCAGCTGCTGAAAGCGCTTGCCGATGCCTGTGCCTTCGATCGGGGTGAACATGCGCGACGACAGGCCAAGGATACCAATGGAGAGGCTGGATCCTCGGGCAAGAGCTCTCCCTCACTGGAGGACTCCTCGCACGAGGAGCTTGCCTTAGATGAAATCAGGGTAAGCTTAAGTTGAATTTCACCATCATGTCATCCCAAGTGAAGAACAAGAAATATATATTTAAATATATATATATACGGTTATTGTCACATAATCAACCATTAATCAGCACTTTCAATTATATTTTTAGAAAATTCTTATCGTCGATGCACGCAGCTATACGTCGGCCGTCACAAATCGGGCACGCGGCGGCGGCTGTGAATGTATTGAATACTATCCATGCGCCGAAATCGAATTCATGAATCTGGGCAATATACATGCCATACGAAAGAGTTTTCACGCCGTTCGCCAGTTGTGTGCATCTTCACCCGACGATCCAAAGTAATTATTTATACATATATTATAGCAATGTGTACTTAACAAACTTCTACCTGACAGTTGGTTCGGGCAATTGGAGAAAACGATGTGGATGCAACATCTGTCGGGTCTGCTGGGCGCCACAATGACTGTCGTGCATACGATTGAGAAGAATGGTCGTCCAGTTCTGGTGCACTGCTCCGATGGCTGGGATCGTACGCCCCAAATTGTGGCAACGGCCCAACTTTGCCTGGATCCATTTTATAGAACTGTTGAAGTAGGTTGAAACTTTAATAGATTGCCTAGAGGCTATATTAAATGTATCTACAATTTTAGGGTTTCCGTGTTCTGGTGGAGCGTGAATGGCTGAATTTCGGGCACAAGTTTGCGGATCGTTCCGGTAATGGCCCCAATTCGGATGAGGTGAATGAACGTTGTCCAGTGTTTCTGCAGTGGCTCGATCTGGTGCACCAAATACACAAGCAATATCCGTGCAGCTTTGAGTTTAGCACGGGTTATTTGGTAAGCAGATTGGATTTGCTAGCCAAGAGCAATTGACTAATTGAGCTATAATTCATATTTTCAGATAAAACTCGCCCAGCACTCACAGTCATGTCTGTTTGGCACGTTCCTATGCAATTCACTGAAAGAACGAATTGAGAATTCGGTTTTCGACCGAACATTCTCTGTGTGGCCATTCTTAGCCGAAACGATGTATAGAAATCCGCTCTATAAACACGAGACTGAAAAGGTGAACTCAACTGCAATTAATTATCGAATAGCTTGATTTTTCAATTCGTTCATTTCAGGTACTTTGGCCGGCGCACAATGTGCGCTATTTGCACTTCTGGTCCGATGTATATCTCGGCAATTTGGGCAATAAAAACGGCACCGATCTTCCCTTGCAAAGCAATGAGCGGCAAAGTGTTCACAGCGTGAATGGTAAATGAAGATAAATATTTTTATATTTTAATTTGATATACATACATATATTTGTTTATTTTAGGAGCGACAGTGAAAACTCGTTCGACAGAAAACATTGCCACAAACGAGCTCTCACAGAGTACGATATCGAGAAGATCAAGTGATCCCAATCTGACCGTGGATTCAATGTACATACATATACGATATAAAATTACTGAACTACTGAATTGATAATAATGTTCAATATTTGCAGTGTAACGGAGGGAATCAATTTGAATACGAGCAGCAATTCCATGTTTGATATCCGGCTGGAGCCAAAGGAGTGCATAATCGATGCGAAATCAGATGTCAAATTGGACAGCGATTCAGTTGATAGTCCAAAGCTGGCGGAGCATGCACAAAATGGTTCCGCAAAACTGTTAACTGAGTTCAAAAACAATGACCAAAGCACTGCAGCAGTTCAACGTGATACATTGAGCGAGGGTTCTGCATCCATAAATGGCAAGATCACCATTCAGCGCATGGACTCCCAGCCCATTGACTTAGCAATACATACCCCTTGTGATTCCCCAAATGGTTTGTTAATTAGCTGTAAATCAGTTGCCTTATCTATTATTGATTAATTGAAATTTTCAAATATTTAGACTATGCTCCCTCCATCTGTGAAAGCTTTAGTGATAAGAGCCAGACTCTGTGTCAGAGTCGTGGCCAAATCGATACTAGTACGGATACCTTAATTCCTATAGAAGCGACCCAGCAAGAGACGCTTGTGGTGTCGCAAGATCCAAATAAAGACAGCGACGTGCCTTCAGAACAAGATGCCGATGTCATACCTCATGAAAAAAAGACCGAAGCAACGACCGTTGCGCATACCAATAAAATTAGTCAAAGCTATAGCAATTTGCCTCGAGTTCACATCAAGCCCAACAATCTGAGATACTTTCAACAGAACGCCAGCGCAACAACTTTGGAGAAAAGCCATGCATTCGAGCAGCCGTTGGAAGGGCACAAGACAGCGAACGGGGAGAGTAGCAAGGAGGCGAATGCAACAAAAGATATCTTAAATGGAACAGTTACCTTAAACAATGGCAGCAACACCAGCGAATCCCTGCCGCTATCACCTGAGCATCATCGATGCAATTCGCAAACGCATAACATGTTTGCGCCCTTTGATGAGTCGGCGGCAAGCAGAAGAAACACGCTCTGGTCGAATCTCAATCGGGAGCATACGCATTTGAAATATGCAGAAAACGTTAGGTAAATATTGGAAATGGGAACTCCTTAAATGTAGCCAACTAATGCATTCTCTATATACATTTTACAGTGCACTTAACTTCCCGGCGTCTGGACTTATATCATTGCCTCCGACCCCGCAAGGCTCGCAAGAGCGAACACAGTTTACAATATCCTGCCCAGATGGCTTGTCCCATTGCTTAAGTGAGCAGAACATACGCCTACATCAGATCGTTCAAGAGCACAAGGTTCTCATATATATATTTCTATGGCACTTGTATGTAATGCAAATCGCTAATCTATATATTATTTATTCTGCTCCAGCTTCGCGAGGAAGTTCTTTTGCGCGAAATTCACGGAATGCGTTTGGCGCTGCTACAAAAAGGTTGTCCAAGCTGCAACAGCGTCGTATCGACAAATGTGGAGCATGTAATTATGCCATTAAATGTTATATAACTTCTATACGAATAACGTGCGACAAATATGCAAACATGAAATAACAATATTATGGATGTTTGTAAATTTGTTCATAGTGAACACAAAATGAGATGAATATGTCCAGCCATATCTGCGCACTTACCACATGTCATGTCAACAGTTCAACTCTGGCTGGATAGTTTCGGGAATTGTAATTGCATAAATCTAGGCTAAACACTTTAGATCTAAATGTTGATTCGGGGGCAACGAAATTGTCATGTGAATGGTTTGTGTTCGTTTTTCGTTGTTTGGTCTAATTATTTACATTTCTTTAGGAAAACGGATCGGATATTGTTGAAAATGCATCAACATGTTCATGGGAAGCCGTTGAAGAGCGTAGTGGTCCATCATCGTATGCCACATCCACGATACAAGAGAAAAAGGCTTCCAGTGTCCTCTGGGTGCCCGATCATGCCGTTTCGCGTTGCTCGAATTGTCAAATTGAGTTCTGGCTTGGACGAAGAAAACATCATTGTCGGTGCGCATTTCAACATATTCTTTTTAATTTGTCCTGTACCTGTATCTGTATTATGTTCATAACATGTCTTAGTTACCTTAGTCACACACACACCCTTACCCTATGGGCCAACAGCCATTTCTAAGCAATCAATCTGGCAGCAGTTCGTAACTAATATCTTATCGTATCTTATCTTCTCAATGCAGTATATTATTATTATTATATTTTTACCATACTTTACTTTCATCATCAGCAAAGCTTTTCGCTCAATTATCAGTTTGCTATCATTAGGTCCTTTATTTGTGCTTTATTGTTCTAGCATTGGTTCGCAACAAGACGACGATGCCAGATTTGAGGACAGTGAAAGTAAATTGCAAATAAATACTGAACTAATGTCAGATTGGCTGTGATAAATATTTGCTCATTTTGTAATAAACTCAGATTAACATATCCTATTCAATGCTAAATATGGTTGTGTTCAATTTGCGATTGTTTTTTGATCAAACAACAGAATTAACACGTCTATTTTAACTAGTGTATTAACAAAATCCATCGAGATCAATATCAAATCAAAAATTCTCTATTTATCTCTCTTTTCAGATCATGTGGCGAAATTTTCTGTGCTGACTGCTCTGAATTCTGGGCGCCTTTACCATACGAAAAGCTTTTTAATCCAGTAAGACTTTGCGGCTCCTGTTATACGACCGTTACGGCACAAGTGCACGATTGTAGCGTTCCTTCCACGACAAATCCAAATGCAAGTTCAAATTTAAATACAAATTCGATGGCGATCGCAATTGCTAGCGATGGGGCTACGCTGAAGCCGGCTGCAAGCTCTCAAGAGTAGTTTTCCATTAGCTTTAGGATTCTGACGTTGAAACAATATGTAAATATAATATACTCAAATATTTATTGCATATATATATAAATGTTAACACTATTATAGCAGAAAGAAGTATATAAAATAAACAAATTGTGCGTACTTGTAGAAGAAACACACATGAAATTATACAAAACAAATTTTGTTAGGCATCTATGTGGATATATACACATATATATATTCATATGTTATATGGACACAATTGTAAATTCAAATTAAACCAATTATAGCAATAACAACTAAAACAATGCCGTTGACTTATGATTGATTGAGAATTGCATAGAAGAGCAAGCTTTATGCAAGGAGAGAGAGAGACAGGTCTATAATTAAACATATTGTCTATTCTTTTTTTTTATTATTAAATTAACACCTTGTTTATATACATCAATTATATTACATACAAACACATTCAACAACAAAAACATTCTAGACAAATTTTCCGTTTGAGTATTTTCGAGCATTCCCGCCCGTTCACTCTCTAACTTCTACGTGATGATGAGGTAGTTTAGGCGGCAATTTATAGGGTCGTATATATTTGATATTCGTTTTAAGCGTTTGGGGCATCGCATTGGATAGCAGGCAGCGCAGAAAGAAATATGTCAAGTAGCCCGTGACTCCCCAGATGCGCAGCTCATCCACCACAAAGACGGGATTACTGTAGCCGCTGCGAAATTGCGTGTGTCGTGCGACTGCTGGAGAGATTAGTGTGTTGATCGGTATGCTGAAAGCCTCCTCCACTTCGTCCAGGTTGAGCTTCAGCTCGGACACATGAAAATCGGGCACCACGCCCACAACTGGTACGATGGCGGCGGTGCGTGGTAGTATTATGGGATTGGCTTCTCCCCAAATGTGGATGCGTTCTCGCGGCAGACCAATCTCTTCCTCCGTTTCGCGCAGTGCGCAATCAACGTAGCTCTCGTCAGTCTCATCCCGTTTGCCACCCGGAAATGATATCTGCAGACTGTGGCTACGCAAGTGCCGTGAGCGGCGGGTATACAACAATGAAACTTCATTCCTATGTGATTTGAGTTTCATTAAATGCCTAAGAAAGCAATCGTAAATATGCTTACTTACGTGTCGCGCTCCTGGCATAAAGCTATTAGTACCGAGGCTGAACTTTTCTCATTCCTGTTGTGCGGCAACATTTTAGGACGAGAAAAAGGCGGCAACTTGCGTAGCAGATCCATACACCGTTGTCGTTGCTCATCTCCCAGAAGTACCGAAAAATCGTCAGCGGTTAAAATTTTTACGTTGGCAGCTGTTGCATTGCTACTCTTGTTTCTCGTTTGACAACATATTAGTTGCTGCAGCCAACGACTCCTTGTTAGAGAGCCTATGACGTGAGCTTTGCTCAGGCATATTTCCGCGAGAATCATCAACTAATAGGTTAATAAGGGAGAGTGATGTAAACAAAAACGAAACGGATTTGAACTTTGGATTGCCATCTGTACGATCAGCTGTTTTTGGTTCAATCTGTGATGCGCGAATGGAAAAATTCTATCGGATAAGAAACCTATCGATATTTGTTTGTCAAATATGACAAATGAATATTTGTTATGTACCATATCGATATATCGTCAAGGCTTACATCTCTAATCGGCAAGGCTTTTGCATAAGCGTAAGTTAATAACAACATAGGCTTCGGTTATTTTTTAACAAAGCTCATTAAGGTCATTAGGAAACTAATACGCACTTGACGCGAGTGCGTGCACAGTAAGCAATTGTTTTCATCGTATACAGTCAAATGAGATTGGCTGTGGTGTTTCATGCATTTCCATTACGTAACCCAAGAAAACAAATAATAAAATCGCAGACTTTTAACACGTTCTTGTTGTTGCACTCATTACTTGTCTGTTTACAGTTTCATTCGCATTGACCAAGACACATACATATGGGCAGTGGCATCATCTCGCATCTGGCGCGAAAGTACGGTGCAGTGATATTCTTTCCAACTGTTACAGTCGGCTCCATTTACGCTGATTGGTCCCATACACGCGAGTGGAAGCGCCAACAACATTTAGCAGCACAAAGCGCGGCGCTGAAGAGTCAAAGCTAAAGGCTAAACAAATCAACATTAAAGATGGTTCTCGGTCTGGACAAACGTGCCTTGTGGGCAGCACTGCCTCTGCTTGGATTTGCGATCGGTCACTTCTTGGACAAGAAGGAAACGGAACGCATGACCATGTTCCGAGACAAGAGTGCTCTCTATGGCCGCCCTGGCAGCGAGGACAGGCCACCGTCTTGGTGATTAGGCATTAGAATCACAACTAATTTTTTTTCTCACTGTCGTTAAAATAAACTGTAATATGGCTATGTGAAATGTTTGAAAATGTGATCTATGGCTTATTAAGTGGAATTTTTTTTTGTTACGTGCTTGTGTACCTGCGCCCCTGGCAGTGTATGTATGTCCAGAAACCCAGAAATCATTACAAGCCAATCTGGCTGACCTAACATCTTGCGGTGGCTTCTACCAGTGCTGACAAATTTTTAGCCGCAGCAGGTTAGCAATGGCAGTTATGCTAATTTTGCCTAGAGCTGTGGAAATTCATGCTAGATTTTTTAGAATGAGATGAAAATTCGGCAACTGTTTCTTTCTAAAATTAAGAATTAAAAACTACCAAAAGTGACTCAAATTACCGCTGTCTAGCTTTTTCAAATATGCCCATCTCTTCTGCTAGCCAAATTTGACGTCAAGCTAAAGGATTTAGCAACACTGGTTTGTGCACAAACAATGGTAAGCAATAAACACAAACCGCGGACCGTGGGCCAGTCGTAGCGAGATTTGTTTGTTAAGGATTACGTCGCTGCCTGTTTCTTTTGGCCATTGTTTGTTTTAGACATGAAAAACCATAAAACCATCAACACACGGGCCAACGATAAGCCCACAGATAACTCGTTTACTTAGTCTTCTACCTGGTACTGACACACACACACAGGCATTCACACACACACGCATAGGAACGAAAATCACAGCTAGCATAAATATTGCAGCTTGCGTGCAAGCGAGATAGCACAAGTATGGTGTTTTTATGCGCAAAATCCGTTAGGATTTAAAGCGGCTGCGAGTTTTGCTGAATGAAAAATATCATATTGAAATTCATAATAACTAAGCTCACAAATAGACATTTGTCTATGTGTGTGTGGCTGTGTAACATAATCCGTTTGAGCGGCGCAAACGCAGACACCGAGCGAAACAACAGACACACAAATTGAAATACCAATGCAACAAAACTAATTTATTTTTATGGTCACCAAGCATAGACAATTGTTAAAATTGCGGGCGTGCTGTGCCAAAGGACCCATGTCCTTAGACATAGCCATCAATCCACATCCAACGGTTTTTATTTGTACACAGGCTCAAGGCAACAGAGCGACGGCGCAGCGTGCAAGATTGGCAAAGTGTGTACTATTGTCGCAGTCGTCCCCTTCTCTCTTTCTCAACGTGTGTGTGTGTCTGTACGAGTGCGACAGCGATAGCGACAACCTTCTAGGAACGTAACAAGATATGCAACTAGTGATGAGCAGCGCTGTGATTTTTGAGGCTCACCACGAGATGTGCCTGTTACTGTGACTATTGTGTATGTACGTGTGTGAGTGATTTTTAAATAAAGTTAAACTCGGATAGAGCGAGATTCTAAACTTACTTAAATTATTATTATCATTTCTTGCTAAATTGAATATACTTATATGATATTTATTTATACATATTCTTCCCCGTGATATTCTTGTGTTTATCTGCGCTTCGTCCGGTCGCAGTAACACGTCTGCGCCTGCCGCTCATCTCTATTGTGTAGGCAATATGCAACACTTGTTTGGTATACGTGCTGTTGTTGTTTTTCGCAGGTAAAATTGTGTGTGTGGGTGCGCATGCGCTTTGTATCAGTGTGTGTGTGTGCGTGATTTTGCCGAAAAACTTGTTTGCAGGAGCAAAGCCATGAAATCAGTTAGTTTTCGGTATTCAAAGCAAACAGAACGGGAGCGCGGAGCAGTAGAAACTGAGAATTGGAAAAAGTATTTGGATATAAATAAATAGCAACTGCTCCTCTACTGGAAATCACAGCCCCAAGATGAGCAAAGAACAGCAGGTCGAAGGTGGCGACTCGGCAATGAAATCCACCTCAGAGTTTGCAAACAAGACGCTGCAGGATTACGAGGTGCTGGCCGTGATGGGCAACGGAGCCTTCGGCACCTGCTACAAGGTGAAGGATAAGACCACTGGCGTCCTCTACGCCTGGAAGGGCATGAACTACGATGAGCTGGACGATGAGAAATGTGAATCTCTTATATCCGAGATAACCGTTCTACGACAGCTGCAGCATCCCAATATTGTGCAGTACTATCATCACCTGGTCAATCGCGAGGCCAAGTCCATTTATATTGTCATGGAGTGCTGCGACGGCGGTGATCTCGCCCAGCTCATACAGCGTGCCCGCTCACAGCGAAAGCGTTTCGAGGAGCCGTACATCTGGCGCGTGCTCTTCCAGCTGTGCCGTGCATTGCAGGTGTGCCACAACAAGATACCCAGTGGAACAATTCTGCATCGGGACATCAAGCCGGCAAACATCTTCCTGGATGCCTGTGGGAATGTGAAGCTCGGTGATTTTGGCTTGGCGCGTGTCCTACGGCGCGATCAGAGCTTTGCGGCCAGCTTTGTGGGCACGCCGCACTACATGAGCCCGGAGCTGGTCAAGGGCCGGCAATACGACCGCAAGAGCGATGTCTGGGCTGTGGGCTGCTTGATCTACGAGTTGTGTGCATTGCGTCCGCCCTTCCGGGGACGTGCCTTTGAACAGCTCTCGGAGAATATCGCCCATGGCCAGTTCAGCTGCATTCCGGCGGTCTACAGTGCCGATCTGCAGTCGATCATTGGCTTTATGCTGGCCGTCGATCATGAGGAACGACCGGGCATTGAGGTAATCACACGACATCCACTGCTGGTGCGGAACATTAACCAGTTGCCAGCTGAATTTCCGCGTCTCGTGGACGCTGGCGAGGATTTCCAGTTGCCCGGTGCGGGCAAGCTGTTTCCCGACTCACCCGAACTGTCCAGCACGCTCTTCACGGAGCAGTATAGCTTCAATGAGGGCTATGGCCAGCGGCGACTGAGCGTCACGGGCGTTTTTACGCCCGATTTGCGCAACGAGCTCTTCTACTCGGCTAAGCGTCGCATCTTCGGCAGTAGGCAGCTGCTCAAGTCGGATCCATCGCTCTACGAGAGCATCAAGCGTGAGCATAGTCCCCAACGCATCACCCAGAACATATTCGACGAGGCGCTGCAGAAGCGTATGCATGCCATACGGGCTCAGGAGTCGCTACTGGAGCAGCGCGCTAATGAGCTGGCGGCGGCCGAGCAGCGCGTGAAGGCAATGGAACGCGAGCTACGGCTTAAGTTGGAGCAGGTGGAGCAGCAGGCGCAGGCGCAGATGCAGGCACAGTCACAGCCACAGAAACTATGCACTTGCCAGATGGTGCCGCCCGTGCCACCACGCAAGCCGCTGGCCAAACGCCACGATGACACCTACTGCAGCATTGAGCTAAACGAGACGTCGCCAACGGTGGCCAAAATGAATCTGGCCCTGATGACGGCGCCCAAACAGCTGCAGCTGCAGAGCCAGAGCAGCACGTTGCGTAAGGTGACATTTCAATCACCGCCCAAATGCAGCAAATTTGGGCCGGAGCAGTCAGCTGGTGCTCCTCCTGCTCCCCCTGTGCTGCCAATGCAGACTAGTGTCTCCAGTAATGAGTCTGCCGAGAGTCAGGCCTCTAGCACGCGTCGCAAGTCCATTTTGTCACTGTTCGGGCTGAGTCGAGTGAGCAAGGCGCCTGCCAAATCTACAGCAACAGCAGCAGCTCCAGCTCCTGCTGCAGCCACGCAACCGCAGCGACGCCCGCCCTTGGCTGTTAAGCTGCCAGCTACGCAGCAACTGCCGTCCCAACAACAGCAACAGCAGCAGTTCAACAACATGTGGACCAAGGAGCAAAAGCGAGCTGCTTTTGATCTGCTGGCGGCCATGAATGCTGCGGAGAAGGATTCAGCCAGCGTGGTGGCAGCGCGTCGTCAGCAGCTGCGGCAATCGGTGCGCGAGCGCAACAGCAGCATGCAACGCAATCGTGCAATGCGACGCTCCCTCGTTCTAACAGCTGGCGGAGCACAGCCGAAGCCATTAATTCTTGGCTCACGTGAACAAATGTTGATTTAAGTTGCAATCGAGGAATCCGTTTCGGGTGACTGAAGGGGGCACTCAAAGTGGCCCGCCTTGTGATGTGGACTAAGTACCAATTTTTTTGTCAATCTTTTTTTTTTAACTACAGTCTTGTTCCTATTTTTTGTTTAAATCGTGTACTTTATAGTTGTAAGCAAATGTATGCAATTTACAATTTAATAAAAAAAAAAAAAAATTAGCCGTTAGAATTCAATTCCTTGTGCGGGTTATATCGATATATATCGGAAGTAAACAAATAATTGTTGCGATTGCATTTTTTAAAGGTGCATATTAAGGAATAGAAAGAAATTTAATTCGCTAAAATTTGAAATTAACAAGTAACAAGTGAGTAAGTGAATAAAGTGGAAACTGCAGCAGTAATAATTGAACAATTGCATTCGCAGTGCTGGCCAATGACTGATCAGCGTTTGATAGGTAAATATCGAAGTGAATATCAGTTCACTGTTCATCTCCAGCATACGATATTTAGCGGGTTTTGTTATTGTTTTTTACTTTTTTGTTTACATTTAAAATTAAGAGTAGTGCTGGGTAATGACTGACTCGCGATTTATAGGTAATTATCGATATTCACTGCAGTGAATATCACTTGCACTACTCATCTCTAGCACAGCACATTTAGCGTTTTTTTGTTTTTGTTTTCTTTTTGTTTACATTTAACATGTTTCCGCTTGTCGAAGAGGATGTGCCCGAATTTCTCTTACAACGTGATACAGTCGCCTACTGCAGTCAGCTGCATGTCCAGAAATCCAAATCTAGCCTTGTGCTAGGACGCAATCTTAAGTTCTATGAATTTCGCAAAAAGGAGTTGTTGCACTACATCGATCTTAAAGAATCGAGCCTAGAGCAGCTGGCGACGGAGCTTAGATCGTACAATGGACCGCTCAGTAGATTTCTCATACGCGATGATGTGGCCGACACCAGCGGCGATGCAACCAGTTACAACATGCTGCACGCTCCCGAGGATCTGCCCCTGAGCATAGGCAAATACGTTTGGCTGGGTGAGCACATTTACGTGCTGCTCCAGTGCTGGCAGACGTTGCTCGTGCTGCAGCGACCGGTCGAGCAAGGCGCTAGTTTTAAGTTAATATCGGAGCACGACAATCTGCAGGAATACCGTCTGGTCAGAGGTCCTATCAAGTATCAGGCCTATGTGGAGCTCCAGTTCACTAATGGCAAGCGATTGCGCACTAACTTTCAAGGAAATGAGGCGCCAGAGAGTCCTCCAACTGGTAGCGGCAGCAGTGTTGTTGGTTTCAAGCGCCTGATGCAGCGCGTCCACTGCGCACGCGCCGAGCTGCTTTCGCAGCGCAGCCAAACTCAGCTGGACTTTATGCAGTCACGCGAGCTGCAGGCCTTCGGCGTGCCGGGGCAGCGTTCTTTGTTGCTGGAGGAGAAGCAGCTGCTGCGACGCTGCGGCGACATATGGACACGCATCTGCGGCGATTCTCTGGTGCTCGGCATCCTCCTGACCAATGCCGCCGGCAGCAATTGCAACAGCACGCTGCATGCTCTGCGTCCGCTGCTGCGCCTGCCTCAGGGTCCTGGCCTAAACTACGTGTATCGACTGTACGAGCTGCCGTTGCAGGCTGATGGCCAGCCGCCGGAGGATTACGATCAGCTGGCCCAATTCTGGGCCCTGCAGGAGCAACAGTCGAGCAACTCGGCCTTAAGCTGGCAGCCCGCCTCCCGTGTTGACCAGCTGCCACCTGAGCGCAGCGTCGTGCTGCTGGCGCGCCTGCAGCTGGAGGATTTGCTAATGCTGGACAACATAGATCTACTTGCCTTGTACGAGCTGCAGAACGAAAGCCGGCGCCAAATGCAACTGCATTTGGCCAGTATTAATGTGGCCGCCTTGCTGCAGCAGCAGGAGCTGCATGTGCCGACCTTTGCGCCGCGAACGTTGCATCAGGACTTTCTCGCCGTGATCATGACTCAGGCTGCGCACTGCGCTTTGCGACTAGTGTTCGAGGACGTCGAACAGCAAACCCAATTCGAGGAGCTGCTGCTGACCAAACTCAACTTTGTGACCACGGCTGTGCCGCAGGAGAAGCAGCAACGTCAGCGGAGGGATTGTGAGTAGCCCAACTATGTCCTTTAAATAAGGCAAATCTATGGAATCTGTTTCTCTTCCACAGCTGTGCAACTGCTGGATGACTCTGGTGGGGAGCAGGAGTTTGCCTTTGGCCATAGCAATATAAAAAGCAACAGCAGCTGCACTGCATCTACACAGCGTATCTTCTATAATGGCCCGAAGCAGCTGCTTCTGCTGCGCAATAATCCTGGCCAGCTTTGGCAGCTCTATGCCAGCACCGAGACGCAGCTCTGCCTTCTGCTGCGCCGTCTGCTGCGGGATCTCCTGCAGCTGCACTGCAATCTCTCGCTGCTCGACCTGCAGGCAGAGACGTGCAGTGCGCCCTCAAATGCAGCGCTACTCCTGGAATCCGCGCTGCGCGACGAGCTGCAAGCCAGAGCGGAGCTGCTGCAGCTGCAACCAAAGCGAGCGCAGCTTCAGCGCCTCCATCAACTGGAAATGGCCAGCGATTCGCTAATAACTGTGATAAAGACCCAAATGCAGTTAGATTCTAGCTAGCTGCTTGGGGCAACATATAATACTGGGTGTTCATTAGAATATATTTTTGTTTTATTTTTTATTAAAACATCATTTTGTATACAATATATGCGGGCACTTATTATTTATTACACAGTAGAGACTTGTTTCGTGTTTAGTTAATTATATATAAAAGAATAACACTTTCAGCTTGGACGGACACTTTTATACATGAATAGCATATCCTGAATAGGAATATATATATATGTCATATATGATTTCTAGGATTACACTTGCATTACACTTGCCTCTTAAGCAATTTGCAGGATTGCACAAATTGTTAAGAAACATTTACAATTTTATATACAACACAACTTAAAACTAATTTAAAGCACTTCAAATGAATCTTGTTATGGAAAACTTCGGGTATATAAAAATATATATAGATGTAGATATCGAAAGCTTAGAGCTTTTCCGAAAAGTTTCGTGAGCTTCGAGCACTGCAACTGCTGCGCCTCTGTTGCTCCTCGACTTTGATGATATTGTCAAGGACATTCTCCAGATTCTGTGTAGCCGCCGAGAGCTCGGCATTGTCGCTGTACGAGTCCTCGACAATCTCTTTGACCTTGTTCAGCAGCAGCTTGAAGTTGACCATTTCCGTATCACGCATATCCACATTGACCGACTGCTCCAGCAATGCGCCCAGTGGCAGCTGCTGCTGCTGTTGCTGCTGATGCTGCTGCATGTTGTTGGCAGCCGAGGGCAACAAGCTGGAGCGTCGCTGATCGAACCACAAACTAATGTCGCTCAGTGAGTAATCCGATTTGTTGGCCTCCAAGTAGCTGCGATTCAGCTCAGCGCCATTGACTAAGGAAAAGGAGTTTGCCGTTATAATTTGTAAGTTATCACAATATATTACAATAGTTACTTGAATGCGTTAAATTGGCGCCCACAGGTGCGTACATATCGTATGCAGTTTTTGCTGCTGGCGGCGACGAACGATGCGGCGTGCTGGCGTTGAGGAAAGTCGAACTGATCAGCGGTGCAGCAGACGAAGCGCGCTGCAAGCATAACAAATGATCAGATATATGTGATCAGATTCATATATATATAGATGGCTCACCGATAATTGTCGCATGTCCTCAATTATTTGCAGCAAGAAACTTTGATGGGCGCTCAGAAAATCACATATTTGGGCGCTCGATGCGCTCGGCAGCTGCTTCAGTTGCATCTCCAGTTTGCTGCGAGCAGTAACGAAAGAAATTAGTGTGACAAGCTGTTGCAAAGGTATTATGCATTTTATTACTCACACATTCTGCAGTAAAACACGATCGATAATGGATTGTAAGCGCTCCGAGGCGCTGCTCGCCAGGCCAGTTAAGGAGCCTGCAATGTGTAAAAAGTATGGGAAGAGTTATTGGAAAAATTCATCGAAATACTTTTCCAAGAACATACAGAGCTCCTGTTGTGGTTGCTGCTGCAGCTGCGGCTGCGCCTGGGTCTGGGGCTGAGGTTGTGGCTTCTCATTTGGCGACGCTTTGAGACGCAGCGTTGAGTTGCTGCGAATGCTGCGCGTTTCGGCTGGAATGGGCGCCAATTCGGTTGCGTTGCTGGGCTGGCCGATGCCAGCGCCGCTTTCCTGTGCATTGCAGAAGCCGCGTCGCTCCTCCTCCTCGGCATCGGCGCGCTGGCCTTTCTGCGCATAGGGGAACCAGCTGCAAAGCCGTGCCAAGTGTTGGGTCCAGCGCTTCGGTTGCGGCTGATCCTCGACAAACACTTCGCACATGCGATGCGACGGCTCATGCTTGCCGCTCACATGCACGGCCGAGGCGAAGCAGGGCAGGCACAGCGACAGATCGCGACACACTTGGCACTTGAAGCGTATGCCAATGATGTGCTCCATGCGACAGCCCGCGCACTGATTGCTGTGTATCAAGTGTTCCGTGTCCTCGATGCGCTTGATCAGAGCCAACAGATTTCCATAGATCAGGAAACGGGTCTGTGTGTGCGTCCACAAATTGTGAAACTGCTGCTCGCTAAGGCCGGCGAGGCCGTGCGGACAGCGGGCAAAGGACTGCTCCAGCATTGGCTGCAAATTGTGGGGTCCGTAGGCTTTCGACTCGCCCAGATAGCTGAGAAGCTTGCTCAGCGTAAGCAGAAGCTGTTCGAATGCATAGCGCGAAACACACTGAAACTTGGCATCCGCCAACATGTTATAGAAGTCGCTAACCATGTGCTCGCTGCTGTAAAGCTTGCAGAGCAGCAAAAATGTCACCTTGATCTCCAGCAGCGAAATGGAGTGTCGACGTTGCCTGCAAAGGAATATGACAGATATGGATAAATAAGCCTATAAATAGCACAGGCAAAGGCAACTCTTACGGATCGTAGATGTTCCAAAAGAAGTTAGCCAACAGTGCGGTGGCCGTCTCCAGTTGATAGCTTTGCGTTTTGGTAAAATGTCCCAGTTTCTCGCAGGCGAAATAGATGTCGTGCAGCAGCGAGGTTAGCTGAAACGGCGGCACCATCAAATTCAAATTGCAATTGCTGCTGCTCACGGGCATGCCATGGCGTTGCAATATGGCCATCACGAGTTTGTAGGGTATTTTGCTGGCTGCAAATGTAAGGAAATAGCGAAATCAGAAAGAAGTCAAATGCAATGGGAATATAATAAAATTCTAGCTTACTGTGAAATATCTTTTGAAGGGCGACAAATTTGCTAGCACAGCGATAAACGGTATATTTGTAATTGCCATAGTCTACTTGCAGCTTGGTTATAATCTCGGTCAGGTTCGAGGCAACTTGTTGCGGCACCTGTTGCTGCTTTTTGCTTTCGAGTTGTTGTCCTTTGTTGTTCGCCAAGGACGCGACGGCGGCGGCGGCGCTTGTGCGCAGCGTTGTCAATGGTGTGTTCATTGCAGTACTCATATATATATATATATTTCTATTATAGTTTTCAGCGTCGTTTTCTCTTGATTCTGGCGTTCTCCACGACGTTCGTTAGCGCAAAAGTCAAATTTGAAATGAATGTGTGGCAACGCTGTTGCGCATGCGCTTAACAACACTGCAGCGCTGCCAGCTGATGCAACACTTTGGCCGTTGCGCTTTGAAATGCACTTTTATTCAAGTTAGCGTGTTCTATTAAATTTGGAAAACAAAAGGTTTGTGTAGATAAATCATAAAAGTATTATTGCACTACTTCTTTAAGCAAAATAAATGATAATGAGCCATTCAAGAATGTGATTGACCGCCGTTGGCTGAGTATGCAGATCATAAATCGTTTGCAGCCAGCGTCATCGATATTTATATCGATTATGGCAATTTATTTAAGTAACTGAAATGGGCCCAGTTGACGAATGCATCGAATGCATTTTAAAAAAATATGAAAAAGTAATTATATTATATTCATATATAAGTTATTCAACTGCTTACAATGTGTAGCCGACCTGACAGCACTGGACTACTTGACATTCTGAATTATCTTTGATCAGCATACCTTCCCTACTTAGCTATTCTCACATAATATTAACCGTTTCTTCATGAAAATACATACCTGCGCTCGTCTGTATGTATGATAATCTAAACTAAGTATGTGACGCCCACTCTCAAGTCGCTGATTGACTAGCTGACAAATTGTTGCAGTCATATCGTTGCGCCACCCATTTCCCACCTGTGCAAAATGGTTCAAATGTCATAACAAGATGGAGCACACATGTCATGCCAACACAAAGCTCATGCATGCATACATATGTATATATGCATGTTGTATACAGACACAGACACAGCAATAGACACTTGGACAAGCACACCTACATATGTATGTATGTATATGTATGTATATACATATGTACACATATACAATTGCAATTGCATTTGCATGCACAACGTACAATGGCGGATAGAGAAATGGGTCTGGGAACAATGAGAAGCATGTTGGGCATCGTTGCCGTCCAACTGCCTGCACCAGGCAATAATAATTCGCCAGTGCCAGGCCATTGACAATGTCGGTGCCATAATGGCTCTCCACTGACTGACTGACTGACTGCTGCAGAATTTCTTATACCCTGTGCCGATAGTTGTGTCATGGGATATACATATGTATGTATATGTACATAAAATAAAAAGCTGTTACTTAAGTTGTCGATGTCTTCGACGTTCCCGACATAATCATAAAAATAAAGGATTGAGAGAGAACAATAATTTATTCAAATTCGTATTATATTTTATTTAATTGGGATTGATGTTTTTCTGCGATTATATTTTTTATTTGTTTAACTTTTACATAAATTATTTTTATTTATTTAATTCTAATCTGATTTGTTACTCAGATCATTTCACTTTAGACAACTCTAATTACAGGGTATGGCAAAATGACATATGCCAATTGTCATATTTGCTGCTTTTGTTGTCAATGCTGCCGACAGAGGGCGCTACACCTACAATTGTGAGAGTCGTCTAAATGAATGAATTAAGTCAGCCATGTGACATAACTGGAATGACCGCCCAGCTACTGCGACTGCTGCTGCTGCTGCTGCTGATGCCCAAAGTCCCAGTCTCAGTCGCTGGCTTACGTTAAGTCCCTTAGTCCCCTGGCTAGAGTCGCAGCCGAGGCAACTGCTGCCAACGCCTCACGTTCAACATTTGCCACATTGTTTTGTTGCTGTCATTTCTGACGCCTTCTCTGTTGCTGCCGTTGCCGTTGCTACTGCTGCTGCCACTGCGGCTGCTACTGCGGCTGCTACTGCTGCTCCTGTTGTTGTTGTGATTACGTATTTGTTGGCCGTTGCCAAAGTTATATGGCGCACACGTACAACAGCAACTCCCGCTGCAGGACAATGGCAAATGCCAGAATGCAAATGGCGTGTGGACGTGAACGAATCGCGCACACGGCGCAAAATGTTGTTGGCCTGCCCTCTTCAATTACATATGCAGGCCGTGGGAGGCTGAACTCATCACATTGCACTTAGCGATGAGCGTGACACGTGACACGAACAGAAATTAAAATGTGCCATGCAGTTTAAAGTGCATGTGGATGCAGATATACGGACATAGTAAGCAACAAATACAAATATGAAAAAATTAGCTATAAATATAATTAAATTAATTAATTAATTATTTATTCAATAATAATTTGCATAATGGATTCGCATAATTAAATGCATATTGCACCGATAGTCGTTTGGCTTGGAGCCAGATGCACCCGAGGCTCATCTCTAAATCGAATAACCAGTTACTCTGGCCTAGTGTTACGGGTCTGCCGTCCAGCGCGCCAATTAAGCAACAAAAGGCTGGCCGCTTTGGGGTGGGGCTGCGCCTCGGCCATTACCGTTACCGTTACTGTTGGCATCGTCGGCACGGCGCGGCGCGGCGATGTTGACGACTTGGCCGCCATTAAAACGAAGCGACGTTGTGAAATGTTTTGATGAAGCCAATGCCCTGCCCACCCGCCCCCAAAACGAGCTGTCTCTGCGCAACTTTTAAAGCGATTGTTTTTTTTTTTGCTGCTCCTGTTTGTTGCACATTTTGCAACAAAGTTTCCTCTGAGATGCCGTTGCTCTGGCGCACCGGCCAATACGTTTGCCAAATGGCTGCAGCGCCCAGCGTCCGACTTCTATGGCCTCGGGCATTCAATTTCTCTTAACATTTTCTAGTTTTTGTTTTCCGTTTATTCTTTCTCTCTTTCTTTATTATTGTTTAAAGAGGGAAGCAGGAAACAACAACACAAATGGGGGAGTGAGGAAGCAGAACTTGAAGTCTGTGCGCACAACAAGTGGACATAGAGTAGGAGCCAAGATGGCCGCCTGCCTGCCTGCCTGCATCCTTGGAACCTTTGCTTGGTAGGCTGCTTGGCTGCTAGTTCGTATGTTGCTCGTTAACAGTAATGGGAGCAAAGGCTGGTCTATTACGGGTCACGTGGATGGTTTAATTATGACTTTCAGTGCTTGCACTATTATCACATAATAAAAAATGCATTTGCTGCTAATGATGTGAATTTCATGAAATGTGCAGTATTAGACGCATTGAAAATGGAATAAAAATTATATCAAAATTCTAACTTTAATTTAACCTCAAATGTGCCGAGAGTCAAGCACGTCATCTAAACAGATTGTGCTCACGTACATAATTACTAGATTAAAATCGTTTGTCATTTTAATCGAAGGCGTCCTATGGAAATTAATACATGTGAACAAACATACATACATACATACATACATGTGTGTATGTTTTCCTTTTTTTGTCATTTAAATGTTTGCTGCTCTTTGCACTGCCAGCGCGTGTGCAAACAGGCACACGCACACATCGACTATTTATTTACCCACGAAATGCACACCTCAGCAATATGGCCGCCATTTATTTATTTATGTGACTATAAAGCACACAATGTTCGGGCCGTTATGTCACTTCCATTTATTGAGACTGAAAATGAAATGGAATGTAAAAACCAACAAATTCATTGCTCTGTCCATTATAAGTATCGTTCGTACACGAATAATATCGATAGGCGATCCCCTGACACGCGCCCATCTCTGCAGCTGATCGGCTCTCATTCGCAAACCAAAATGGCGGCTGCTGCTGCTCATTGCAAATCGTACAAATTTTAATGGCTACTTTTCGCATGTGTGGGAAGGAGAGAGATAGAGAGAGTAAATATTAAAACGTCTGGTGATTGGCGTTCGTTGCTGAATGGACGACGTCAATCCAATTAGTTGCGGACAGTGCAAACACGCAGCGTCCGGCATCGTCTACTCAGTTTCACTTCGAATGTGGCTGCCGGGCAATAAAAATGAAAACAACAATATCAGCAGCAGCTAGAACAGCAACAACAATAGTAGCAGCCAGCAACAGCAGCTGCAACAATAACAACAGTTGCCCAAGTGGTATGAAGAAGCAAGCGAATGGACATGGATCCATGCCGAACGGGGACACATTCACACGCATTGGCACGTGGACAGCCGTACGTGTGTGTGTTGTTGTTGCTATTGTTGTTGTTGCCATTGTTGCTGTTGCTATTGTTGCTGTGCATTGGTAAGTTGATGCGGGTGATGGACGCGCACGAAGAGAAGCTCTTAAATACCACGCACTGTTGCAGATGCTGTAAGGGTATGCTAGGCATAATCAAAGAGGAAAAGTTAAGAATACTATGATTGGAATAGAAATCCTTACTATTGTTTGATAACATAAAATTGATATCGAATACTTATCGATATTACGTTGAAATTGATTTATATATTTTTAAAAATTTTATAGGGACTTGTAAGTTGTTGATAAAAATCTATATTTAACGATTAACAAATATTTATATTTCATAAAAAATATTCCATTTGTTGTTAACCGATTTTTAATCAGAACAAGGCAACTGTCTACAGGGTATTACGTCGTCCATTTCCAAACAGCACTTCACTCACACGTCCATTTTTTCCTTGGGCTTTCAACTATTTATGAGGTTGAGCTGTTTGCTTAGTTTTTATTATATTGCAAAAGAACTTCTGACTTCTGACTTGTGTCATAATTTAATTTTGTCCGAGGGCTTTCAATGAAATCATTGTGAAAATTTAATAGTCGTTTAATTTTAATTGGATTTCAAATCGAAATGAGAAAATGCTTGCAATGTTTTATTTCACTTGACGTTGAGATGAAAATATTTTATTAATGGTCATATAGAATTATTTCATCCTTAGGTTAAGGTTAGTCAAAGCTCCCTTGTTCAGCTGGTATTCCACTATAAATTCCATATCCTTTGTACTAATTAGCAGCTAATGTGTTTTAGCTTACATATGTTATTTTGTTGTGTTCAATAGAAATTCCATTTGGGCAAAACATTTGCAATGAATTTATTTCAAATTGAGATGAGAATTTTTGGCCCAATCAGCTTTACGCATTTTAGGCCAACTAGTTAATCAATTGTATGCCAAACAAATATCTGATGATAGAGTCAAAGATACCCTGCAGAATGTAGTATTCAAGGATAATTTGTGGTTAAGGCAACTGTTTATTACGCATTATTGTGCTATCGATTGTAGTTATCGATAACTAACAATAGATGTTAAGACAAATATTGATGCTGAGTATATGAATATGAGAAGAGATCATGTGATTAGGAATTTGTCAAGATGAAATACCCTTCATTCGAGCAATTTTGAATGGGTATATACAATAAATGTATATAGGTGCATACAGTAATGTATAATATATTTGAATATACATTTGTATTTAGGATTTCAATAAACTAATCAAATATGTGCAAATGCATGGAAATGCAGGAATGCAATTTAACAAACGAAGCATTTGGCCTAAACCGCACTCTCGAGTCCAACCACGCTCAAATGGCCAACAGCAGACGACTGACTGACTGTTGTTGAAGATTGGGGGCAGTCACTAAAGAGGGCGTGGGCGTGGGCGTGGGCGAAAGGTGTCTTCATTGGCAGCAGCTTTAATTAAAAAGTTACCTGCAAAAATGTATTGCTATTTTTGCCCGCCAGTCTCTGCAAATGTTTGCCCGACCAGAGCGGGGCAGAGCAGCGCAGCAGTGAACCGAGAGGCCGACCCCAAGCAAAGCAAAGCAGCCCAAGCAAACCGACCCATCGAAGTTGCCAGTCAATGGAATTTTGCTGGTTTTGCGGTGCTAGCTAAACTTTCTATTAGATTGTGCCAACACTCGTTGGCCTTGCACCCGCTGCTCAGAGCCAAGAACGAGCTCGAGCCCAAAACACGTTTTCATTCCCAATTGCAGTTGCACTTGCTGGCACCCTCGCCCCCCTCATCTCCCACCCTCTGCCTCCGTCTCTCCCCTCTCTCTCTCTCACGCTCTTTGCCTTTGTCTTTTGGTTTTTAGTTGTATCCGTGTCCATATTCTGTTCAACTAGGTTAGCATGGCCAGGAGGCATTTCGGGCCAACTCTCAGCCAGCGGTTGGGCACTTCCTCCTGGTTAGCCATTTGCCACATATTTCTTTATCAATTTGCGCTTACATATTGCATTTTAATGAATTCTCTGGTGCCATTTAAAATTGCTTTAAGCCTTTCCGCCTCCAATACGAATCCATTCCAAGTGTGCGCACTGAGCATCCCATTGCCACTGCCCGCTCTCCTCTGCCGCTGCCTCTGCCTCGGCATAAACTCTGCTTTAATGCAACGCCAAAGCTCTTCGATTTGCAATTTTCCCAGAATTTCATCAAATTTTCAACTTTTGCATTTTGATAGTCAAAGTCTTGGGCTAAATGGAATTTGTATTGGCTTAAATCGAGCTCGATTTCAATTCGTATATTGGCAAAGTAAAGAGACCTTTTCATTTTCCTGGTTGATCTTTCCATTGCAATAAAAACTCAATTATCGACTGCTTAAATATTTTATCTAGAGTCCATGGAAATTCGCTTCACATAAATTAACTTGCATTTGAAAGTATTGCTTAAAAGGACTCAATACATTTTTCCTGTCATCTGCCCAATATGTGGTCGGGTATGCTTGACGAATGAATACCTCTTTAGCTGTAGTTCATTCATTTATGTATAGTTAAGTTTGAAGAACTATATTATAATATATTATATTATTATAGAAAATATTCAAAATGTAAATATATTACAAACCTCTCATATACATCGTGTATATCCATTTCCAAAAATATCCCTAGGGTATACAATCAAGGAGAGTATCTTTCAATCCATCGTTTCTGCTGTGTCATTTCGCATAAGAGAAATACTTAATCTTAAGCAGGAGGATAACTCTTTCAAACTCTCGCCACCTCATCTCTCACCGAGTGTCTCTATCTATCTCTGTCGCTTGCTCTGCCCTCAGCTTCTTTCGTTTTCCCAGAAAGACATTCACTTAAAACATATTGCACTTTTATTTAGAGCGAATTCAATGGAAGTGAACATAATTTGAATACAAATCGTTGCATATTTGTTTTGATGGTCATTGCACACTTTTTATTTTTACTTTGTGGCGGTGGGGAAGGGGAAGGGGAGCACCCCCGAGGCGGAGAAGCAGAGTGGACAGCAAACTGCTTGGCAAGTGGCGTCATCCCTATCTGCGTCAGAGTCAGCTTCAGCTTCAGGAATCCTTTTCGTTGTGGTTGCGGTTGTCATGCATACCCTGTGTACCTAGATTTTGCCTGTTCGGGTAGATGGTTATTCGTAATTAGATATGTTAAAAAATTAAAAATCGATAAGTATCGATCAATGATATCGGTAAGAATGCAAGATATTGAGAGATTTGTGTGGGCATAAGAGCTGAAAACGTTGATTTGAAGTTGATTTACTTTCAATGTCGATAACTTTATGCATTTCAGCAAAATCGATAAATATCGATTCACAGAACTACTCTGATTTTAATAACTAAATAAGCTATTTAGTGCCGTAGGTTTGTTAGACTGTGTTCATCTTGAATGTGATTCATATTTGTAAAGAAAGTATCTGCCAGTCGTATATATGTACCTTTTTAAGAGTAGTATTCTCTTTTGATTTTTTGGCTTTGGGCACATCTCTTGGCAACTACAGGGTATCTGCTAGTCGCATACTTATGTGTTGAGCTCACTTGTTCTATTAGTTGCCTCAAGGTTTTCATCTGTTTGTGACATTTCAAAGGTATCTCAGCTCCGCTAAGGAAAAATGTTAGCCTTATACAGGGTATCTCAAGCGAGCAAGCGAAAAGCAAGCTAACTGTCTTCACTGAGCTATGCTCGAAGGCTTTCTGCTCGCAAAGCTGTCGTGTAAGGTATGCACTAGTCGGGCAAGCTCAACTAGTTGTTGCTGTTGTTGTTGCTGTTGCTGTTGCCGTTACTGGTGCTTGATGTATTTCATGAATTCTTTATCTAGTTGGTTGCCAGTTGCCATTTGGCAAGTTGCGAAAGTGAAATGCGAGTCGCACCGCACGACAGGATGCAGAGCCACGCCCCGCACCGTCTGGCCGTCCTTTGGCATCTGCAATTGTGCAACATTATGACGGCTCGAACTTGGTTTATGGCTTGAGTGAAATGAGCAGCAACAGGAGCAGGAGCAGGAGCAGCAGGAGTGGCAGGAGCAGCCACATTGGTAGCATTCATCAGCTGTGGGCGGCCGGTGCAATTGTCAAGCGCAGCAAATGCTGCAAGTGCGGCATGCGGCATGCGGCATGTGGCATGCGGCAAATGTAGTCAACGGGTATTTGTGGCAACAGTGAAAACCTGTGCCATGCACAACATGCGCAAATATTTAACGCAGCTGCTGCGTGTTGCATGTCGCATGTTGCATGTGGCATGCTACATGTGGGCCATGTTGCGTGTCGCTAATGCGGCGTCAAAACATTTGGCAAGTGTCGCCGCGCTGCGGCTTAACATAAACATAGATCAATTTCAAGCACGCTCACGTACGCCCTCTCCCTCTCTCTCTCCCTCCCTCTCTCTCTCTCACACACACGCATTTCGCTACAATGATGATTGAGCAGCTGACAAATACCGTTACACGCGCAATTCATGCATAATTAAAGCTAATGCTCCATTCTGCGTACAGTTGTGCACGTTTGCATATCGTTTATCGTTATCGATTAATTACAAAATTTAGTTTCATAGGCATGTTAATGGGTGTGCATCATTTGCAAAGATCTATTTACACATAACCCATACAATATATCATCATAGTATTTATCACGGTTCCCGTGAATGCGCCCATTTCCATTTCCAGTTCCACTTCCATTTCCACTTCCATTTCAATTTCAATTTCAATTCACTTGACCGCAATACTTGCCGTAAAACCAGCAGCCGGCAGTAATAATGCCATGGATTATGTTGACATATGCCGTATGTGGGGCAAATGGGCTTTGCAGCAGCATATTTTATATATGCATTACATATACATACATACATACATATATATATAAATATAAATATAAAAATCTCTATAGGGCTGCCCTGTGTGAGGTGCAATAGAAATGCATAGAAAAATTTATTTATTGTAAAGCTTTAAATGTCAAAGGCAGTTCAAGTTTCTGGAGTGCGAACGCTCGTTAGAGTTTCGGGGAAGCTTCGTCATGCGAGAGCGCATTGTGACCCTAACAACTTAAATTTGGTCAGGAAATGTTCGTTTAAAATGCATAACTATTCGATTTAATTGGATGTATAATAATGTGTAATGATATATCGATAAAAGGCTATCAATGGATTAGTCCCATATTCTTGCAGTAAACAACGAACATTTATCGACTTTGTGTTATATACGATGATATTCTCGGTAAACGCATTATCGTTTATCGATTGCTCATTATAGTTTAGAAGAAGAATTCAAATTGATATCGATAATAGGAGGTAAACTGTCGTAAAGTACTCAGATATAAACCACAATATATCGTTTATCGGAATTAGTTATCAACTAGTTCCAGTTAGTTAATCATAGATATAAGCCCCAATATATATAGTTTATCATCGCATTAGCGTTTTTCGATAAGATATATTAATCGTTTATCGATTGTAATTCATGATGCTTTTCGATTGTTATAATAACATTTATCTGTTACATTTCCCTCTTCTATTTTAGCTGCCTTGTAGGCAATACCTTCATTAGTTAATTTGTCCAGGTGAGAACACTCACCTGGCGCAGTAGAGCAAAGGTGTTGCAGCTGCTAATTCTCCATTTTAATTTTAAATTATGCAATGTCGAAATTTTTTTGCTGTTCCAATTTGTTTGACTGCATTTTTGCCTTGAAAATCATTTATTAAAATCCATTTGCATCTCGAAAAGAAAAGGGCGAACTGGACAGCAAAAGGACAGCCGGAAAATTAAGTGCGGAAACTCTAGTATCGTATGCTTTAACGAAATATATGCATTGCGAGTTGTTGAATGCTGGAAAACTGGAAGAATTTAGTTGGGTTTTTCTAAAATTTGCAGCTTAAAATATGGAAAATTTAAAGATAACTCAATGAGGTTTGAGAAAAATGAAAAAATATAGCATACTTTTATGGGCGTGAACTATATAGGCCAACTTGGGATATGCAGCAAAGTCAATAAAAGCGAGGTTTGCGAAAATGGAAAAATAATATAGCATACTATTATGTGCATGGGAAAGATAATATTATTAGGGGTAGACACTATCTTCAGCCATACCAATTATAGCTGCAACTTCCCTGGGCACCGCTCTAGAGCAATGTGTGCAATGTGCCCACGGTCGGTATGTCAATACCTCGGTTCGATATGGGAACCTGTGCGACCTGTGAGTGGAGTGCCTGTAGCTGAACCTACGCAGCTGACATCGACATGCTCTGCATGACTGCAGACATACCTGCATTGCTTCGGGTGTTGGCTCAAAATGCAGGTGCATCCACCGTTAATGCATACACGACTCGGCGCGCACGGGTCACTTGAAGCCCGAATTCCGAATGCCACTAGAATCGCTCCCGACAGAAGGCTGACTTTTGAATTACGCCCATATGTATGGTCAGGTGAGCAGAACATGCACAACATAATTAAAAATCTGTATTGCTTGCCGAGAGCATGTTTGTACAGGTTATGGTTGCTTCAACCAATATCCCATTGGGGCTCTCACATCGGTCAAATTCGAGGTATACTAATGAAAGCGTTACATAGATCAACTGGAGTTGATTGGTTTGTGAGGAACTCACTGCTATATCTGAGTTGAGTGAGTCATTTTATGGGCCCTGCCACGCCCACTTCTGTCAACTGACATCTTAAGAAACCCATTATGCTCCAATCTCCCATTTCCATCTTAAATTTTCTTGTTCTTGCTCAATTAATTTAAAGAAATGTATTATTTTATTTGAATTAGTAGCTAATCTAAGCCTAATATGACAAAAAAAGAAAATAAAATAAAACAATTTTAGAGGAAATAAAAACAACAAATACTATAGCATACTTTTTTGGGTTTCATGTGTTCGTACATATATTATTTATCAAATTATCTCATTAATTTTATAATTTAAGCATGAATTTAACTGTATAAAAAGCAGTTTAAAGTGAACGGAAAAAGTCAGATTTTATCTTTGATTATTATAGTTATTAGGGTGTTTGCCATGTGGTTAATCATGCGCTTAACGCTACATAATTAATTGCTGCATTGATGGTTTTTTATTTTATTTATTTTTCTTGTAAATAAATTATTTCATTTAGCTGACACACACACACACACACACATGCACATACACATGTGTACAGGTGTTACGCACAATTGACATTGGTTAAATAATATTCAACATATGCAATTGCAATTGCATTTTCCGTAATTACCAGAATAATCGTAATTACGCGTATAAAAGACAGCTACGCACACACACTCGCACTCGCACACACGTACAAGCACACGTGCACATGCAGACAGAGTTCGGCCGGACAGATAGTTAATTGAGCTGTTGCAGGCTTACAATTGTTCTTGTTGCCGTTATTTGTAATTGCTCTTGTCGTCTCTTCTTCTGCTTTTGCTTTCTCTTGTTGCTTTTGTTGTTATTAATGCGAGTGTTGGCACTTTCGCACGCAGCAAGCAGCTTTTTGTCACCCCACCCTCTACTCACCTCTCACCTCTCCTCACCTCATCGGCATCAGCATCAGCATCAGCAACGGCATCGCATCGCATCACAAAATTCACCCCACTCCAGTCGCCGTCCGGCGCCCATTTGCTCGCTTACACCCAAGCAGCCAGCATTGTGCGGAAAAGTTTGCTGGTAAACACATTCATAAAGCAAATATGCAGGCCACCAACCAAGCAGCCAGCCCCAGCCAGCTCCAGCCAGCCAACCAGTCAGTGCTGCCAGAGCATCGCTGCCGGCGTCGCTGCCAATACGAACATATGCTAAACGCTCAGCAGAACAACAGACAAGTGTCGGGCAGCCGTCAGCTAAAGCGAGCCGAGTCGAAACGATTTGTTGCGTAGCAGCCGAAGCCAAGCCGACATAGTCGACGGCGTCTTGGTATAAAAGCCGCTGGCAGCAACAATCACGTTCAGCATTCTACGTGCGGCAGGCGTAGAGCGCACAACATACACTGAGCTTTCTAACGGCAGAGCGGAGCTGAGCTGAGCTAAGCAAAGCAGCGCTAAGCGGAGTAAAAAGCACTTTCAAAAGACACAGGCGCGTTTTTCTCAAAAGCGCGCGCAAAAGCATTTGCTTCAACGGTAAAAGTGAAAAAAAAGTAAAAAGTACAAAAAAAAAGAAATATATATATAAAAACGGTAAAAACGAGAGGCACAAGAGTCGCGCGCGAATTGAGCGCTGTTTACTTTGCCATTATAAATCCGGCGAACGCTTTGTTTGTGTTTGTGTTGATGTTGGCTAAACAAAAAACAAAAACAAAAAAAAAGCAAGCCAAAAATAAAAGAAAAGAAATCACAAAAAAAGGAAGAAAAGAACACACCGTTTCCTTATCTTCCTTGCACTCTGTGTGTCCGCTTGTTGTTGTTGCTGCTACTTTTTTTTTTGTATTTTTGTTGTGGTTGTTGTTCGTGTGCAAAGTGCATAGCTGAAAGAAATAACAGGCCAAAAATTGCAAACGGAAAAGGAAAACGGAAAGTGTTGCATTTCCGTGTCGCCTGCAGTTCGCTGTTGCTGTTGCTGCTGCTGCTGTTGTTGTTGTTGCCATTACTGTTTACCGTTACCTTCGGCAATCTCTTTTGGCGCCGCATAAAATGGCCGCAGGTGCTGCCGACAAGTCGCATTGGCCATAAACAAATTCTCGCCAATATCCGTTGACCTTTTTCAAAATGGTCCGAGACTGAAAAGGAAAACAAATTGCAAATTGCATCGTAAAATCATTTAATTCATGATTTACAGCCAATTCGTGATATCAATACCGAGTTATATATGTATGTATGTAAATACATTTATCTTTATGCATAAAATCAAGACCAAATTGTGCTCTATACACTGTGCGAAAATTCGTTAACTTGATACAATGCAATCAATTTATAATATTTGAAGCACACTCCAATTAACTGAATCTTAATTTAATGCATTTAAAATTCCTTTTATAATTTAGTATTTTTAAATTATGTAGAACAAATTTTTATTTATTTTCCAAATATTTCTTTTTGATGAATTCATTAATATAAAATTCTGTAGAGCTTCCGAGAGCTGTTTTTATTGTTGATAATAATAATAATAATAATATTAGTAATATCATTATTATTATTATTTTTATTATTATTATTATGTCTTATATTTTCATATATTTTTATTTGTTATTTATTTTTTTTATAGGTATAAAAACTTTTATCATATAGTAGAAAAAATCTGTATCAGTTTTTGCGTATATCTTTTCTTTCGGCATATATTCAAAACAAAATTCGCCTAGGTAAATCAATTTTCGTATACGTAATATTTAGAAATGCAAAGGTTCGTATACGTAATATGATGGGAAAAAATTCTTCCTAAACGTAAAAGATTTTATTTATTAAAAATATTAATCTCCAAACCTAAAAATCCTTAAGTTTTGAAGATATTCATAGAGACTTTCAATATAGGAAGAACTTTATTTATATTTGTAATACGTAAAGTTTATATATGTAGTATGAGAAGATATAGAGACTTGGTAATAAGTCTGGATATTACTTATAGTTAACTTCAAATTTAAATTCACTGAAGTTCTTTGAATATTCAAATCAGCGGAGTGAGAGAGAAAGATGCTGAGGATAATCAAAATTTTTGGCACGGTGTTCCTTAAGCAGATTTGGCTCTTAATTTATATGGCTGCTGCTGCGGCAGCTTAATTACATGAAGAACGTATATACTTTCCAAAGAATTTCCACTCTTGCGGTTGCAAAAAAATATAAACAAGCTGGAGAAGAGAAGAAAAATGAATAAAGATATATAAATATATATATGTATGTACATATATATATAATGCGCCGACCGCAGAGGAGAAGAGCAATTGAATTGAAGTCCTTTTTAAGCCGAGCCAGGAGCAGACGGCGTTGGCAAGGCTGAGCCGCATTACTGCACAATGTCTGAATCTGTCACATTCGCTGGCAAATCTTCCTGTTTCAAAATGGAAATTGCATTCTCAGCAGCACGCACAGAAAGTTGCCAAGTTTTGCCTCAAATTTAAGCACTTTCGAAAGTATTTCGTTTTGGCCCTCGCCACTCCGGCCAAAACAAAAGTTGGCCCAAGTAGCAAGAGAAAAAAAAAAAAAAATGTTAAAAGAGAGAGCGAGAGGGAGAAAAAATTAAATGCGTTAGAAATTGCATTTTAATTTGCGTTCAATTTCGTTCACTGTATACCAGCTTAAAAGTAACGGTAAAGCAGGAGAGGCAGAAGAAGCAGCAGCAAGAATAACTTGGTTACATTAAGCCATAAATGGCCTATATCGAATTGAGCAGGTGGGCATTTAGACCAAACTAATTGTGTGGCCAGAATGGCAAAACTTGTTCAAGTGTAACTAAATGTGAAACTTTACAACAAATTTGCCATAAAAACGTTGCTAAACTCGGAAAAAAACCCACTTTTATCCACGTATAGCTGCAATTTGTAATCGAATGTGCTTTGATGATGCGAAATGTAAATAGTTTTGGAAACCGTTTGGCTACGAATTTTGCTATGAATTGGTCTTCGATCAACCGATTGATTAGATTGTGATTGGCTGATTATTTGATTATTTGATTATCTGATTATTTGATTATTCACGCAGCTTAGATATGCATTAATATATATCATGCTATACATATGCAGTGATCTATACAAAACTAATTAATCAATCAGTCAGTCAGACAATCTGTCGGTCAATCAGTCATTGAGCCAATCAATCTGTTGGTAAATTGGTCAGTCAGCCTGTTCCTCAGTCAGTCAGTCGTTCACTCAGTCTATGAGTCAGTCAGTCAATCAATCAATCAGTCAAGTACTTAGTCAGGCTGTCAGTCAGTTAGTCAGTCATTCAAGCCAGTCAATCAATCAGTCAAACACTTAGTCTGGCTGTCAGTCAGTCAGTTAGCCATTCAGTTAATCAATCATCAATTAAATACTTTTTCAGACTGTCAGTCAGTCAATCAGTCAATTAATCAAATACTTGTTCGGGCTGTGAGTCAGCCAGTCAATCAATCAGTCAAACACTTGGTCAAGCTGTCAGTCAGTCATTCAATCAGCCAGTCAATCAATCAGTCAAACACTTAACCAGGCTGTCAGTCAGTCAATCATGAATCAAATACTTTTTCAGGCTGTCAGTCAGTCATTCAGTCAGTCAATCAATCAATCAATCAGTCAAACACTTAGTCAGGCTGTCAGCCATTCACACAATCAGTCATTCGTTCCGCCAGTCAATCTTAGTACATCATATTAATATATCTTAGTCTAATTTTTACTAATTATATAATATTTTAGCAATTATATAGCTATAGTTTGTAGTGTACATAAGTCTTCAACCAATCAAGCGTTGAATCCTAACGCATTTAATCCCATTGATTGATTACGTTTCAGTCTAGCATGCAAAATGCGCAGTTCAAATGCGAAGCGATAAATTGAAAGTCATTTTAATCAAGCTCATATTCTATTGCCATGGCAATAACAGATAAATGTAAGCACACACACACATTTGTATATATGTTTGTGTGTGTATATATGTATTTGTGTGGCTGCACTTGATTAGCAAAATTTAGTCATGATAAATGTATTGCTACACTCGACATGGCCATTCAGTTGAAAGTTTTGGGTCCATCATACGCCCAAATGCACCTACCAAAATATGAGCGAGAGAGAGAGACAGAGAGAGAGAGAGAGGAAGTGAGCTGGTGAGTGAGTGAGATAGTGAGATAGAGAGGCTTCTGTCCGTGGTTATTTTGGTCATAAAATGAGTTTCACGTAGCTTTGGCACGTTGAAAACTTTTTAAATAAGTTCAAGTTAAAGTTCGAACGGGAGTTCAAATTCGGGCTCGTAAAGTTGCGGACGCTGCAAAGTGTGCTGCACAAATTGTGCTTGCAATGTTGCCAATTGCTGAGCTATAAAAAGTGTGTCACAACAACAATCAAACAAACAACAGCAACAGCAACAGCGTCAGCGACAGCGACAACAACTTCGTATAATGTTAAATTTGATTGCAACTATTTGAGTGCTTACAGAAGGAATAACAGCAACAACAATAACAACAACAACTTCCACAGGCAGTCAACGATAACGGAACGATAAACGATTAACGATCCACGCAACAGTGAGAATAATGTCGCTGCAGCCAAGCGTTCAATCAGGCAAATGCCCAATGGATGTCGGCACGGAACAGCAGCACAAAGAGAAGCAGCAACAGCCGCAGTCGCAGCCGCAGTCGCTGCCGCCGCAGCCGCAGTCGCCACAGCAAAAGCCAGAGCAACGACAACGTCGCTCAATGCAACTGCTGCCGGTCATGTTGATGCTGCTGCTGCTGACGCTGCTCACGCGGCCGCTGAGCGTTCACTCAAATCGTAAGTACAACAAAAGCAAAGTGTCGGGGCGAGAGACAGAGAGAGAGACAGAGAGAGGCCAAGTGAAGAGAGCGCTTTAGTTGATCGACTGACAGTGACACATGTGAGACCACCAAACTGTTCTTTGCCTGTGCAGCTGTTTATTGCGCTCTCTTTTCCGCCTGCATTAAATTAAGTCAAGTTTATTTACCTTTGCGTTCTGTTTGCTATTTGCTCTTAAATTGCAAAGGGTATATAATTATAATTAAATTCTTAATTTGAATTTTGTGCATTGTCTGCACAAATTTTTGAAAGGACAATGTAAACAATTTGTCTTAAATATAAAGTAAATTTATGTAACGGTAACAGTGCAAATACATTGTGTGCTGTGCAGTCAACAATTCCTTTTTCAATTAGCATCTCGTAAATTTCATTAGCTTCAAACAAGCTCACCATAAGCTTAGCGTCGAGCGACACAGAGAGTGAGAGAGATAGCGTGACGTTAACATGCATAACGTGTGTATGTACATACGTGCATACATACATACTCATATATGTATGTACACTCTTCTTAGTTGTGAGCAGAGCTTCGCACTGTGTGACTTCGTAGTGCTGCTATTTTTAACTCAAGATTTACAGCTAGAATTAACTAACTGTTTTAATTTCGCCTGCACCATGACAGAAGCAAAGCAAAGCGAACGAGGGAGGGAGAGCGTGAGATTGAGTGGCAGAACTGCTAAATAATTGAGCGCCAGACAATCTCACTAATTCACCAGACGAGCGAGTTGGGATCTCTTTTAGCACTTACTCAACAAACAAAAATAAAGAGCGCAGCTCGTGTGCAGCCACAGACCACAGCACAGCTGACAGTCCAAATTGAGAATTACCGTTACAATAAACAAGCTCTTAAATATTGCCAGCACAATGGCATATGCAAAGCCAAATAATGTGTGAAAGAGCGTGACAAAGAGAGAGAGAGAGAGAGAGAGAGAGAGCCCGGCGAGCAGAGCTTAGCTGCGTTATAAGTGAGCTTTAGACAAATTCACCATTCTAAAGAGTGGGCTCCAGTGGGATCGTCTTAGCACTTACTCAACAAACACACACACACACACACACACATATAAGAGCGCAGCTCAGTTGCGAGCAGCGCAGACCCGATTGCTGTTTGGCTTACTTTCAATTCTGTTGCGTTTCTTTAGCTTGTTGTTCCGTGTTTATGGCGGCTGTCACTTTACGATAGCTGCAAAGAAGGAAGTAGCGCATACGCCGCATTCATATGCAAAAGCATGCGTTTGGCATTAAGTTATCACAGGGCAATGCCAATGCTGAAAAGGACCAGCGCGACGGCTTGTGTCTTCCGTGTGCGTGTGTGCGTGTGTGTGTTTGTGACACGTTTGTTTGTTTGTTTGTACATTACTTTTTTACAAGCACTAAAAGATACACTCCCACACACATACACACACACACACACCCACACGCAGATACGCGCACAAGCAGCGCTACTGAAGGAGCTGCATGACAGCTTCCACAGCAGGCAAAGTTCAAAGTAGTTGGCTCCGGTTTGCCCAACGGCCCAATGTCGACGCGGTGGCTTGCTTGCCAGCAAGACGCGTATTAAAAATCAATAGAACCTACAAATGTATCCTTTCTTCGGCTGTAAAGGACAACATGACTACAACAAGAACAACAACAACAATAGACAGTTACATGGCGCCGTCTTTGGCTCGCTGCACAGCAAGCAAATGTAATGAAGCTGTGCAGGTGCGGCTATATACATATACACGTGTGCGTGTGTGTGTGTGTGCCCTTTGACATTGATCGATAACGATTATAGGGCGATGCAGTTGCATTGCTGCCTGTAAAGTCCTCTTCAAGTGTTGTGCAATGAAAATTGCATTCAGTTCTGTTTGTAGAGCCGTAAATACAAGTAGACACCTTTGGCACACACCTGTGTTATCGATAACGCCACTGATACTGTTATTATGGCTTATGGATAAACACATTCTGACGTAGATTAATAGCTGAAATCAATAGATAATCATATTTATAGTATAGTTAAGTGCAGCACTTATCTTATGAGTGGAAATGAGAGTTATTTTGAGATATACATATTATATGTTATCGATAACTGAAGGCGGCATAGGACTGGGATTAGTTTATTGTATTAACAGAGTTGAACTTGTGAAGCAATTATCTCTAGGGTCGTTTACCTGTGAAGTAAATTTATGGAAAACTATTAAGAACTTTTTTTTAAAGGATTATAAATGCAACAAGTTTTTATTTGGACTCTCAATAAGCCATTTATCTAAAATGCTGAGCATATGCGTGATTGGCTGATTGACAGATTGAAATAGAGCCATCTATATATACATATATACATATATATATATATCACATATGCTTCGCTGCTTCATGCATCGATTTATGAGCACATCAATTTAATGTCTAAATGTAAATCGAATGGATGTGTGTATATATGCTTATATAGAGATATCTCTGCCTGCCTCTGTCCCTGTGTGTGTGTGTGTGTGTGTGTGTTGTTGGGCTCATGGCAAATTTTTATAGGTTCGCCAGCTGAATGGGACATCACTAATGCCCACCAGTTGAGAGCGAGCGACTGATTAGTGTCGACCAACGGCCGTGCGGAGTGTTTGTCAAGCCAGCAAAGTGCTTCATAAACACAATAACATGGTCCTTCAGCTAAAACAGAATCACAGACTCTTCGTCATGTGGCTTGCTGTCTTGATGTCCCGTCGTCCTTTTGTCCTGTCGTCCTTCGCCCACACCATTCTCCTTTGCCATTTTATTTGCCTGTTTTCGTTTCGTTTCATTCTGTTTTTTTTTTTCGGTTCTTTCGGTTTTATATACCCTATAAATACGCATACATCAAATGGGCGGTGTGGG
>NW_022046058.1:5960-8460 GCF_001654015.2 Drosophila navojoa | reverse complement strand
GAGAGGGAGACAGGGTGAGGAACATGGAGCGACAGCGCCTTACATGTTGCTGAGATAGTGGGAGAGAAAGATGTAGAGACTGAGATTCTAAGGAGTTTTTACTTTGATGTGAGATAAGAAAGTCTATCTATCATCTTCTCATTAGTTCTTACTGTGCACCCTTGTCTAGAGTAAAAGCTTGTTTTCTTCTCTCTCAGTTTTTAACTTCTTTGTACTAATTTTTCCTGCTCTTACTTCTTGCCTCAATAACTCTTTCATCTATAGACTTTCTTTTCATTACTGTTTCCGTTTTTAATAGAATCTAATTGTTCCACGCAAAATCCTTTTATAGACTCTTCCTACGGGTATCATCCTCATTAATCCTATACCCTTTTCCTATCCTAACCTAAGATATATGTTATAACTTATAACCTATGTATCATCCCCTTCCTTCCTATATCCTTTTTCTATTCTATCCTAACCTATAATCTTTTCCCTCTATAGACTTTTCCGGTTATTGACTCTTTCGTTCAATTTGCAGATTCTTCCTTCAATAGGTTCTCTACATATAAAGACTCTTATTACTATGATCTTTCTACTACAGGCTCATTATACTGGAGGCCCTTACTACATCATCAAGATCAAGATCTTTTTCTAAGGCCTCTTCCATCTCTACACTTCTCTCTCATTTTTATTATAATCTTCTGCTCTCTCCTTCATTGACTCTTCCATAGACTTTTGCATCCCCACAGACTCTGCCTCCCTTCAGTAAGCCCTTCACTATGCACACCCAATTTATTAGCAAGCAAGCTTCATTTCGCCCCACTGTACCAAGTGAAAAGTTGACTAAATAAATAATATACTTAAACATGTGTCCGCGTTGCTTGACAACATTTCGTTTATTTAGTGCTCCATTTTCGGTTGCTGCTCGTTGGATAAGTAGCATTTGGGTTAAAGTCTTGTGGATCTCGTGTCGACAGAGCCATTTTGATTTAGTAGAACGTGTTCGGTAGCGTTTCGTGCCCCAGATTCCGAGTGTTGAACGTGTCAGCTGCCCTGATGATGTGCATGTGGAACGTGGTGCTCCAATAGAGGCCAATAATGTCCATTTTGCGACGTTTGCCAATTTCGAGTCGATTTATTTAGTGGAAACCAATAAATAACCAATGATGCACGAGTACGTCTGTGTGTGTGAGTGTGTGTATTCACAGCTCGTTCAGCACCTTGTACCATATCTCTTAATATATGTATATATATGTATATACATATGAGTTTATATCGTATCTAGCGTCGTTCATCCCACTCGCACGCTTTTAGCATTGGCATTCACGTCCGTCGGGGGATTCCCCAGAGTGCATCGCTGACTGCTGCAACCAGCCCATGCCCATTTCTCGATTTTCATTCGATTTGATTCCATTCCATTCCATTTCCATGCTTTTTTTTTCTCTTTCTTTCTTTCTCCCCTTATCTGCCTCCTCTTATCGCTTTTTACACGTTTTGTGCTTTCTACTCTAGCAACGAGCAGTGGCAAATTGTCAGCGTTTGTGTTTCATGAGTTTGCATAAAATATTTCTTAATAAACTTCCATATTTATATATACCATACAGACTCTTGTATATATATGGACTTTAAGTGAAATTTCTAGTTAATTAGAATATTAGAAATTCAAACTGATATTACTGCTTAGCACGTTTCAGAGGGAACTCAAAATCAATATAAATTGTTAGAAAATACCAATACTAATTTCTAGTTAATGGGTGGCATAAAATTAAAATTACCTCTATCATATATATGTACATATATAGAGGATATTCTCTCTGTAATATGCGTCGGGTTGTTTATGTCGGGTATTTTGCAGTCGTGCAACCGCAACTACATAAATTCTACTTATTTTGTTGACGTTTCTCTATACACAAAAAACCATTAAAAATGTTTTCCAAGGGGTATTCTTGTTTTAAGTGTATACAAAACAGAATGGCATTTCAGATGGTGTTTTATGCATAGATATATATACATATATATTTTGGAATACTTTTCAATTTCATTATATTTCTTTCTGGATTTATTTATTATTATTATTATTATTATTATTATTTTTTTTTTTCAAATATTTGTTTTATTTTTATGTTTTATTTTTACTGTTCTTCAATATTTGGTTGTAGGAGTCCAACTAGAAGACTATTAGAGCTGGACGTTATAAGTTTGAGATGGGGGCTATGGCTTTGAAAAAATCCTTCTTCGTATATAAATTTTGAAAGGAACAGAAGGAGAGAGAGAGAGAGAGAGAGAAGTAGAGAGAGTGGCAGAAAGCGAGAGAGAGAGAGAGAGCGAGAGAGAAAAACGGAGAGATATAAAGAGTAGAGGACAAAGAAAGAGTGAAAGGGAAAAAGATAGCCGAAGAGTGAATTGAAGGATGAGACAGAGAGAGAAAAAGGGAGTCGGAGACAGTCAGATAATGAGAGATTAAGAGAGAGAGAGAGAGAGAGAGAGAGAGAGAGAGAGAGAGAGAGAAAAAGAGAGA
>NW_022046057.1:85912-116097 GCF_001654015.2 Drosophila navojoa | reverse complement strand
CGAGGTGTAGAAAAATTTGTTCTACATGTCTAGTCTATGTGTTCTCTGGTCAGTGGTCATAATCAAGCAGCTTGCGATTCGTTTTCACATAGAAATATATAGATTAAATAAAATAATTGTAATTATATTAATTCCTTAGAATTATCAACAATACTCAACAGTTTAATACTTATCAGTGAACCTCTCAATCTTCCAAGAGCTCTTGGTCCTCCTATGTGATCCGTTATGTTATCTAAACATGTGTTAACCAGCAGGTAGTGGAAAATATGCTGTTAAGATTATTGAAACTATTGAAAAAATTGCACTTTTGTAAATACATACATATATGATTTTCTATTAAAAAATGCTGTTTGCATTTTATTTAGATAATAATCTATATTAGAGAATAGATGAAAATGTACATTTTTCAATTAGAATACACGTTATATTAAATTCAAAATGTTAGTATATGCCGCTAATATGCAAAATGCGAAAAATGCTTAAATATAGAGCAATAAAATCCAAATAGCAAATGCGATAAATTCAATTAGGAATATTTATATTTTTCCACTATTGTCTGTCCAATGCCTCGATTATCAGTTTAAGAATATTTCGCTTTAGCTCATCAGCTATATGGGGTGGTAGGCGGCGCATTTCGTCGGCTACAAAATCGCCAAAGATTTGGTGAGAATGTGGCTTTGGCTCCCTCACTGCTGACGATCCTTCATGCAGTTCTGGAGCTTTTGCAGCAAAGGAGAACAGAGTGGAGCAGGTGTCGACCTCTTCCATCAATGGCTGTGAAGATGAGCGCTTGATGCAAACCTCATCATTCGGTTCGAGCTGTAACTGAAAAGTGATATCATAATAAAAATATATACATATGTTTATATATATGTAAATATGTGATTGGTGACTTACAGAATTGGCATCGAACTTCCGTGGCTCGCAGATTTCCTGCAAAAAGCTTAAATGCTCAAAGTATTGCCATTTGACCTCAATGTTCTGCTTCGCCTTCGCCTGATAGCTTCTATATTGGGCTCGCAGGTTGTCCCACTTGGCCTTGCAGTCGGCCAAGGTGCGATCCAGTTTGCTGGCTATAATTTGAAATGCTTGCTCGCGCAATTTGCTATCCTTGTGATTCGAATTGCTTGGATCCCATAGCAATTCTCGCTGTTCCACGAGCCGGATGAGCAAACGGACATTATCTGGGGTCCACTCCTGTTCGATTCTCCGTGATCTACGACAGCGTTTGTTGGCACTTACCTAGAAATATGTATTTGAGTTTAAATCATTTATTGAAAAAGATATTTTTATCAATATATTACCCAATCTTTAAAGTGTTTGGTTGTTGTCTCCATTGCTTATATGGTGTCTGTCAGAAATCTGGCATAGCGCTGCCAGACCAATATGCCCACAACTTACTATGGCCGCGACTGGCCAAGTAGTTGCCAGATCTATGCTGCCTTTTGTATGACAGCCATTGGATCGAACAATCATCATATGACAGCATTTGCTGGTTATAGTGCTGCCAGATAGTCTTCTATGGCAACATATGGTTGCTTGCCTGTTAAATTGTTGCACTGCTAACAAAATGCATTGATGGAATTGTATGACTTGTCAACATATGATAGCCACCGGCAATTGAAACAACAGATGGCGCTATTGAGAGTTTAACAGATTTCTAATTAGACATTTGTTTATTTTCATTTGTTACCTTGTTTTTTTTTTGTTTCTTTCATAAATATATATATACCTACATACATATATATAATCACATGTGCTGAATCATTGAAATGGAAACTTAAGGCCAATTGCATTAAATTGTACAACTGAGCATGGAACTCAAATCAAACAATAATACACACATACTTGAATCCAACTTTGGCTAACTATTGCACGCCACTCGCTTCGTTCTCTCTCTCTCTCTCTCTCTCTCTTTCAGTATCTCAATATGTAGCTAATCTTACCAAGCACCAGGTGAAAGGTGGCGGAGGGTTCTTAACGTTTAAGTCTCGTCCAAATGCTATTTGTTTTTGTGTTTTCATTTTTTGTTTTTTCTTAATAATTTAACAACACACGCTGCTTGCTTGTTTTTTGTTATTGCGCTGCCGCTGCTGCGGGCTGCTCAGCTGCATCTGGTGCTTCATTGGCCTCGGCCGGTGCATCTGGCTCCACTGGCTGACCCTCGCCGCCCCACATAAAGCCGCCAGGGCGATCTTCGGCAGCAGCTTGGTAATTGCGTTCAATGTGTTCATTGAAAAGTCTTTTACTGTACGAATGATAAAGATATAGAATAAATCCAAGCTTAAGTTCATGAATAAGCTATCTTACAGAAAATACGGCGTCTTAATCAGTCGGAAGCCGTTTGATAGGTGGGGATAGACATCTTCGAGCACATAGTAGATGTGGCCAACTCCCATGCCAATGATATCAACCCAAATGGTATTGCCCAATATCATGGAACAGCAGAGGAGTACCCAAGGTAGATACGGCGCCTGCCCAGATAATGGAAAACATATTAAATATTCAATATGCAATTGCAATTATATTTGTGGGGCTTACCTGAAAGTTGAGCACACCGAAGAAGTTCATGGGCACCAAAGGATTGCGCCTGGACCACACATAGACCAGCATTAACGTGAATGCCTGGCCGAGGAACAGCAGATTGACGAAGATGCCAAAGAATGTCATCAGCACGCCGCCAAAGATGAACATCATCACGAAATCGGAGCTGCGCCCGCGGAAGGAACCGTCCTCCAGCATGCGACAATAGCGATAGGTGAATATCATATTGAAGAAGAAACTGATGCCAATGGTACCAAAGTATAGGAATGTGGTGGCCAGACGCCAGATTTGAAATTTGCGTACAATCAGTGTGGGATTAAAGTACAACTGAAGCGGCGAGACTAAATCCAAGTGCTGGCAAATCAAAGATAAAGGCAAGCCACAAAACATATGCAGATTACGGTACACGTCAGCGTGCATTAGAATCACATTAGTTGTAACTGTAAAGGACTCACCACCGCCAACGTTGTGAGTACACAGACTGTAGTATACGCCCTTGTCACTATGGGCACTTCCATGTAGAACTGTCGCATTGCATTCATCCTGGAGCTCTTTTTGTGGATGGCTGTCTTCAAGATGACGGATCGAAATTTGCTGGTTATTTTGTGCGAGTTGTTGTAGTTGGGCGCTCTGGCAGCGCCTGCGTTCACATTTGTTGTGGCAATGTCTATGTGGCTACAAAAACAACTTGTAGATGTAGGGTTTACAATTATTATTGTTTCATGTATTTTTTATTTTGCTAGGCTTTGGAGCTATATAAAGTAAGTTTATTATCGATTATCGTTATACACAGTTATCGCCAAGTGCAACTGACCATCAGCTGACTAGTTAATGTTCCAGTAATTTCGTATGCTGCTTATAACTTCTTTAAATGTACATACACATAAGTAGATGGTAGATATTAGTAGGTAGGTAGTAGATTTTGATTTATATTGTCACGGCACCAGTGCTAATTGCCAGCCTTAGCTGGTATAATTAAGAAATATAAGGAATACCGCAAGTGAAATAATATCAAACAAGTGTGGCAATAAAAAGTATATCGATATAAGTCCACTCACGAACAATCATCGATATAACACCGCTCACTATTCTAATCGGCTGCAAAAGTACTGGTCGCCATTATCGATTTGTGGCAAAAAAAGAAGAAAAAAATAGAGAATTAAAGATCGCGTTACAGCGTTACGCACCGGCTAAAGAGCGCATCAAACGCGGTGTAAAAATTAATTTGTGCAGAAAAAAAATCGAATGAAAAGTTTGTGGTGCGCCAGCTAGTCGTGTTTTATTTTTCGTTAAACATTTGCCACAACAACTAATCAATATCAATACGTCTCCCTGCCTCTGAGTGTGCGTGTTTGTGTTCGTGTGCGTGTACTGGCCTGTCTCACAGTGTATGTGTATGTGTGCTGTTTGGTCCATTCTTTAGTGCACATAATCAAATTAGATTGGATATATAACTAGTGTTAATTAAGTGAAACCAACAACAAAAACAGCTTCATCATGACTATGGCTGGGCAAACAATCAACGACAGGCTGCTGGCTGCTCGTCACAGCCTTGCGGGCCAAGGACTCGCGAAATCAGTGTGCAAGGCCACAACTGAGGAATGCATCGGGCCGAAGAAGAAGCATTTAGATTGTAAGTGCAATTCAAAAAGAATACAAAATAAAAACAGAACAAATCACACAGTTTTTAACCGAATATGAAAAGGGAAAAATAACGGTCAACACACACATAGTGGCAAAAAAAATCTGTCACCTTGTCAACATTTTGCCATTCATTCGAAGAGATTCACACAAAGAGACATTTGCTCTCTTCTTTTCTAGTAGAAGGCTGACGTATTTTCTTTTTCTTTTTTTGTTTTTTTGGGTGACTTGTAACGTTACATTTGGATGTGTGTGTGCCTTGGGAGAGTTTTTCAATATTTTATCTTGGGTGTTTCGCTATGGCAATTACTGTAAACTGTTATCATGTTGTGCATAGCTTGCTTTGTTACTCACTGAAATTCCCCTCAAATTCACGCCTACTCTTTAAAATTTGTATTTTTTTTTTGCAATGCACCTGCTGCCTCGCCTCAGCTGCTGTTTGTGGTCTTTCCTTTTGACTGCTTCGTCAGTCGCTCTCAATGCTCTAGGCCTCTCTTTCTAATGTTACGTCACTTTCTCACGGCTGCACGTGTGTATGATTTACAATGAGGGCTTGTGTGTGTGTATATGTATGTGTGTGTATTAGATATCATATTTGTTGCTGTTGTTGGAGTATGTACCGTTTCAACGGTGTCATTGCCTTTTAAATTTATTCATAATCTGTGTGCAAAAATAAAAACAACAACGACTGCAAGAAAAGTCTGTTTTACATTGCATTTCTGATTGACTAAACAAAGTGATCTTTTGTCTTGTCTTATTGGATTCTGGTTGACTGTTTTGCCTCCACTGCTTTTTCATATGTGTATGCGTATGTGTGTAGTTGTATGTATGTGTGCTGCTTTGACCTGCTTCTTATTTAAGTTTGCCGTTTCTTTGGCACGTTTGCAACTTTGTTGTTGTCCAATAAGCGCGAAATGAGTCATGAGAAATTTTCGGTAATGCTTAGTACCGTTGGCAAATACATACACATACACATATGTATTTATGCTCATGTATGTATGTCGTGATTGCATTTTTACTACATCTTTTGTGTATTCTTTTTGGAAATTATGTGGATTTGTCACACAATGAGCATACATTCTACATATGTATATACATACATATCTAAAGCCTTGGCTAGAAATTATTGTGCTGGTATTTGTATGTATGTGTGTGTTTGTTATTATATATTATGTACGTAGGTAAACCAAAATAAATCCAGCTGGAGCTTGCGGTCAAACATTGCCCGCGTAATGCTTCAGCTCTGATTGGCCAAACTGATTCAAAGAGGATTCGTTTCTGATCAGAATCGATCTGAATTAAAATTTTAATATAATAATTTGAATATAAAATATATTTAAATGCTTCAATTGCTATTTTTTCAATTTATATATTGTACCGTTTGGTTTACAAAAGGCATTTAAATAAACGCCCATAAAAATATGATAATTGGATAGTTTGTTCCAAGCGAGATTGAAATAAGTAAGCTTTATTTCTGATCAGAATCATAATGCTATTCATAGGAACAAGAAGACGAATAGAACCTAGAGCAACCTGTGCCTCAACGCCAGCTAAAGCTGGAAAATGAAACCAAAGCCAATAAAGAAATAAAAAAAAAACTCATTAAAAGTCACACATCAGCTACAACTTAGAAATTAAGAAAGAAAGAGTAAGAAAAGAGAAAACCAGTTCTCCGATTACATTTTGCTCAAAGCAGGTAGAATGTAAAACATACGATTAACTCCTCTCATTTACCCTTTCAACTCTTTGTTTTTCTTTGCTAATAACGAGAAATAAAACTGTGAATGAAACCAGTTGTGAATTCAAGGAAACTCAGGTACTTTACCTAGACAACTCTGCAGCCGAAGCTGTCCTAAGGAATGAATACATTTAAATACAAGTTCAATTAGCGCTAGTCTCGGAAATTCTGATGTAAAGCCTCAAAAAATATGTAAAGCTTGGAATTAGAAATAGCCAAGCCAAAACTAATTTGAATATTATATTTATTTCTTCTTTAAGCATGCTCCAGTTCAGTAAAGTAAATTCTAATTTGGGTCAATAGGTTTCAAGGGCGTATACCCTGTAACCTGTGTGTAGAGGCATGCATAACGTATAAGGTAATGAAGTGAAGAGCTAGATCTATATACAGATTTTTTGAGCATGCATATAAAGAGTAATACACCTAATTAAGGATGTATGTATATATTATAATATATTTTATATTTAATATATATGTATATATAGGATCTAGGATATAAACTAGCCTACTACATACATATATATGTATGTATATTTAACTTAATTTTGTTTCCTTTAGGGGTGCAAAAAGCTTATTTCGAGCTGAAAAGTTTTTAGTCGTTAGCCTTTAGTTAGTCTTTAAATCGAAATCTTTGCTTTGAGCTAGTTTTTATTATAAGTTTCAAGTTTCAGTTGAGCGTTAATTTAAAGAATATCAAACGAATTTCCATATATTTACGTATTTATTTCAATTTATGTGCACATATACGAATATCAATTATTGAATTGAATCAAATGATTTAAATGTTTGTATTGGTATGTGTACATGTGTACATATATACATACATATGTGTATGTATGTGTCTGTGTCTGTGTGTGTATGCAATCAACGAGTGCATTTAAATCATCTGCCCATATGTCTGTAAATATACGCCCCTCTTTAAATGCCGATAACAAGCTGTTGGGGGAAAAACAGTCTGATGATTCTTATATAATATCCACAATATATGAATATATATACATATGTATATTTTTATGTACTACGTATATAATGTCATTTAAATTGTGCGTCGTTTTCTCCAGAGACAAAGCTTATCGCAATTCGAATGCAGGCGGCATAAAATGTCGTCTGTGCAGAATGTGAGCGTGATAAGAGCATTGCAACGAACAATGGATAGGCCACAGAAGTCGGCACCAATCAGATGATAACACCAAATGAATGTATGCACAGTGAAACCCAAGTTGAGCGAACACCCAAGATATTTGGCATTTAGTAGCATTGTATAAGTACTTTAGTGGAATATTTATCATACACACAAGATTTCAATTTCATTTCATTTCTGAACTCTCTTTGCAGATCTGGTGCACTGCACAAACGAACCGAATGTCTCGATACCCCATTTGGCCAACTTACTTATCGAGCGCTCGCAGAACGCCAACTGGGTGGTCGTCTATAAGTCGCTGATAACCACACATCATTTGATGGCGTATGGCAATGAGGTTTGTACTAGCTCTCTAAATGATCCGCTGTCTACATAGGTACTCAGGGGGTGTATCATATATACATATGTATGTATACAAGTGAAGAGAATAATGGTAAATGTAATTTAATTGATATAAATTTGCAATTTATCTATTATGTATGCTGTACTATTCAATTTATGATTATTTATGTAATTTATATTTGAATTTAATTTCCTTTTGCTTACATACTGCTTTTACTTTTATTCTTTTCACTCTTGTTTGACCTTTTTTAGCACTACGAAAAGGTCACGTTCATTGTCGCTTTGTTTGTATTTAATTTGTTTTATTCTCTTTTATTTCTGTTGCTGCTTGATTTGCCTTGTTTTGCCCTGCGTGCTCTTTGCCGCTTGTGTTATCTTTTACTTTCATTTATTTGTTCTTCCTATTTCCTCTTTTGGCGACACATTCGCCCAGTTTTCTTTGTACCCAATCGCGCATTCTGTGCTTTAATTGGAGCTCCTCCCAGCCGTTGCTTTGTGGGTGCTGAAAGCGAATACGACTTCAGCTGCTGATGAAATGATATATGTATGTAGTGGAATACGGCTTTAATGTAAGGTCAGCTTTAATGGACTAAATATTTGTGCGCATTATTCATAGATTCCTGTCACGAATTCCTGTTTACTAACTCAGCTGTCTTATCTGTCTTCTTTTCAGCGTTTCATGCAATATCTCGCCTCGAGCAACTCAACATTTAATCTCAGCTCCTTTCTGGACAAAGGAACTGTGCAAGGTATAAACACGAATAAATTTGCAGGCATTCAAAGACCATAAAAGCCTTTGAAGAAGATGAAAATGATGAAACAATGCGAAACACTTAATGCTTTCTAACATTTGCTCATGCTCTCCACAAACACAGCATACAACAGAACATTTAACTATTTAACTTTGCAATACAAATATAATATTACTTGCTTCTCCCTCTGCTCTTCTCTTTTTGCTCTCACTCACATTCGAATGCTGCGAATCGCGTTTGGCCTATTCATTTGTGTAATTCGTTCTAATGATAACATTTAAATAATAATAATAATAATAATAATAATACTGTGCCTCGACTATCAACTAAAACGCGCTGCTTACTCACATACAAACACACTCACATCTATACATATAAAACAAAAATTCATATATAAAAATCATTCTTAATATATAAATATATAAATAATATATGCAATGCGAATTATGAACCTATACTACAGATGGTGGCATGGGCGTTCCAGGTGGCAGAATGGGTGAGTATTTCTTGAAGAAAACACGTTTTCATAGTGGCTTACGGGGTTATCCAGGAACAGCAAAACATGCAAAATGTATACTAACATCTATTGAGGTCATGGCTCTGAACTAAAGCTCAAGAAACCATATTTATGTATACAAAAGCAAGACAAATTTTTGACTAACTGTATTTGACTAAACCCATAACCCGATTGTTTTATTTGGCGTTCAAAATTGACTGTTCGACAGACGTATACTTAATGTGTCTTATCGTAGCCACAAATTGACTGAAGAATAATACCCTATTATTATCACGCACCACAGGCTATGACATGTCGCCCTTCATAAGACGCTATGCCAAGTATTTGAATGAGAAGTCGCTCTCGTATCGCGCGATGGCTTTCGATTTTTGCAAAGTGAAGCGCGGGTAAGTTGAGCAATTGTAATAGTTTATTCCATGATTCGTATTAATTAATATACAATTTTAGGAAAGAGGAGGGCTCGTTGCGTAATATGAATGCGGAGAAGCTGTTGAAGACGCTGCCAGTTTTGCAGGCTCAATTGGATGCACTTCTGGAGTTCGACTGTCAGTCCAATGATTTGACTAACGGTATGTGCATGCCACGATATCTTTGCTTCAATGTATTCATATATCTATGTGTACTCTTTCCGTAGGCGTCATCAATATGAGCTTCATGCTGCTCTTCCGTGACTTAATTCGTCTGTTTGCCTGCTATAATGATGGCATTATCAATCTACTGGAGAAATACTTTGACATGAACAAGAAGCATGCACGCGATGCTCTAGACTTGTACAAAAAGTTTTTGGTTCGCATGGATCGTGTGGGGGAATTCCTAAAAGTGGCCGAGGTGCGCGCAATAAATTGCTTATAAATTGTACGAATTTCTCAACTGTATTGGCTTTTGTCCTTTGCAGAATGTTGGCATTGATAAGGGCGATATACCCGATTTGACAAAGGCGCCCAGCTCCCTGCTGGATGCCTTGGAGCAGCATTTGGCCACGTTGGAGGGTCGCAAGGTCTCTGCGGCCAATACACCCACACAATCGTCGAGGTGTGTTGCTGTAGATAGTTAATTTGACTTTGAAGATTACGAAATTAGTTTATGAATATGTTATTTATTCAAGTTAGAATTGAAAGTTCCTTGTTTACTTTTATATATTTTGCTTTAATTATTTCAATATTTAGTTTATTTGCTTTGTAAGTTGATTTATGTTTTCCATTTTCTGTTTCTTTTCTATGATTTGTTGCATTTGATTTGTTGGCGCAGCTATCAACGCACAAATGTTAAATCCGCTGTCTCTGCACTCTCTTCAACTAGCTCGGCATTTGGCACTGCGGCAGCGTCTAGTAAATTTGATACCTCCAATGGCATTGACGAGCAGCTGAAGGCCCAGGTGCTGGCTGAGGAGGAGGCCGCCATGAATCAGTACAAAGTGAGTACATCAATATGATGTAATTGAATGTAAATGATAGCGAATTAACTGTCTTATTCTCCCTTGCTCATCAGTCCAAGGTATCGTCGCCCACTAGCAGCGGTGCTGGTGGTGCTAGCGCTGCACTAACAAATCCATTCCTATCGTCACCGCCAGCCGCCCAGGCTGGTCAGCCGATAGTTGATCTGTTTGGTGCCGCGTCGGCACAGCCCGCTGCTGCTGCAGCAGCATCTGGCGCTTCACAGGCGCTTGCCACAAAGGCGTCCGACGACTTGCTGCAGCTGGGCAATCCGTTTGCCGACATGTTCGAGGCCAGCGGCAACAGTGTGGCAGGTGCCACAGCCGGAGCAACAGGTGCTGCACTCAATGCCAATAATTTATGGATGCATAATAACGGTAGCATGCTATGATTTTCTTATTATTTAATTAATTAAGATTTTCAGTTGACTTTAGTTAGTTAGTTTAAGCTTTGGCGCTTAGGTGTTGCCTTCAAGTTTTACTTTTTACGATATAAGTCTATATCTCTATATATGTATATGTATTACCCATGTTGTCTCTGTAGCTGTGTCAGATCCAGACATTTAAAGGCGCGCACTCCGTCCCAGCTCTCTCTCTCTTACTCTTTTTCTATCTCTATTTCTTCTCGCTCTCTCTATATTATACATATATGGCCGTCCTCAAGCACAAACTTTTGATGCACATGTTTTTCCTATCATAAATAACATTAACTTTCAATTATGTTTATTTTTTGTACATTATGTATTTGATATAATTTCGTAAGTTATTATTTACTCATTTTTGAATTTCTTCGTCTAATGTATTGTTGCTCTTCATTTTCATCACTGGTTTTTTTCCCCACTACCCTAAAACAAACAACCAACAACCAACAACTACAACAACAACAACAACAACATGACTCGATAAATATTCGATAAATCACACACACACACAACTATGAAAAAAAAAACTCCCATAAAAAAACCATAAAATAGGTTTCAATGGCTCTACAGTTTCCTCCGCTGCTGCTACAAATGCATTCGTTTCCGATAGTAATTTTACGTCCGTTTTCGGTAATACGGAACCAACAGGTAAGTGCTACCAAAGAAGCAATCAAAGCCGGTTTAATTCTCTCATTAATACATTTACAATTGCAATGCAACTTAATTTTAATCAATTCGTACATATATATACTTAACTGTAAAGCGATTTAAAGTAATTCAAAGTTCTAACACGAGGGGGCTAAAAACTAGTTAAAGTAATGCTTTTCTGTGGTGCGGTTCTCTTAACTCTTAACTCTTAGCATACATAAATGTTTTTTTTTTTCTCTACTCATATTAATTACTGGTGTGTTTAGCATGCTGTACTAATATTTTACCTAATACACTCTAAAGTTTTCGTGTTTTGATAATGCCAAGCGTACACCCGCTCCAAAGAATGTCGAGAGAAGGCTAGACTACAGTCCATCCATCACATCTAGTTTTAAGTTTTGCCCACACCTGAAACTTTTGCTGTATGCGTGAAACTCAATTCTACACAGTTTTTTCAAGCTCTGATAATTTTGGAACTTTGAGTGCATAATTTTGTTGATTTTATAGATTTTGTTTTACCTATGCTTATAATTTAATTATTTTTCTTATGGCTATCCCCAACGAAATATCCTTGCGAATCTGTTTACTTGTGTCGAATGACAAAAGCCGCGTCGTCAGCACCGTTGCCAAATCCCTTTTTCGATGATGCTATCGCCTATGGCCAACTTGGAGAGCCACAGTATCAGCCACAACAACAGCAACAGCAGGCCGTATTATTTTATATGCAACAACAGCAACAACAACAGCGGCTGCAACAGCAGCAGCAGCAGCAACAACTGCAACAGCAGCAAGAGCTGGCTTTATTAACGACCTCCACGATGTCTCCATTCCCCACAGGTGAACAATTGCGAGCCAAATGAAACGCAGAACCCAATTTTTACGTTGCGCGCTTTGTTTTTGTACAAAGCTTCAGTTGTCCCACACTGGCCTCATCTTTGTTGTGCTTGTAGTGATGCGTATACACACACACACTTACACGCATACACGATCGTCTAAAGTCTGTCTCTCTGCTCAATAGAGTCTATCGCAAATGCATTTCCAAGTACTTACGACTAATGCTAATAAAAGTGATAAAAACTAAAAAAAAAATATATATATATAAATAATAATAGTCTTGATTAGGGTTTTTTCAGTAAAAGAAAACAAGTTATTTAAAGTATACTTAACTATATGATGGTACTTTGATTATATTTTTCGATGTGCTAAAGAACTTAAAGTATTTCCATTATTTGATAACCTCTTCGTTTGTACTACGACCAAGTACTTGATATGCCTTGTCCTGCTTGGCATTTGCAGACTCCTGAAAATGCTTACAAATCCCACCGCTATTCATGTACGTAAATCTTTTGTTCTCGAAACAAGTTTGTTGTCAGTCTTGGTTCTTAATTTATGTTTCTACTCGTAAAAATTGCGTGAGTGTGTCCTGAAATGTGTTTCATAATGTCTAAGTCAGATTTACAAACAAACCAAATAAGACGAAAGAAAACAGTAATTAAATAATTATTAATACATTTTTAGTTTTGGGTCTCTTTAAGTCTTTGAGCTGTCCTTAGCTAGTACAAGTCTTACGGGTCTCTTGCTAATGCTATTCCTGTTTCGTCTCTGCTTCTATTTCAATTCTTTATCACTTAGAATTTTAAAGTTATTCGCTTCTAGTTAAATAATTCATAGTAAATTAACATACCATATATGCACCTCAATTAATACATGCTTGGTAAACCGCTTAACTAATTATATGCTAACTAACTAATGCCAAATTATCATACAAAACCCGTCAATTATGAAACATTTTTTTATAATTATGCACATAGAACATTATATAGAAAAAGAACAAACGAAATCTTTATTCTCGATATTTATTTTGTCAATGTATTTTTTCTCTTTTTCTCTCTTTTATGTTCTTATGTACGTAACATAAAATAAACAAAAATACAAATACATTAACACACATTGTCTCATGTTTACAATACGTTAATGTTGGTGGCACAAATCCTTGAACAAAAACTCAATTGAAAACTATGCATATATTTACATATACACGTATCATATATGTATATATAATTATATGTCTCCTAAAAACGACAACGAAATCATTTTAAAACCCGGCGAAAACTTGCAAATCGAAACATACGAATATCTCATTAAACATTTGTTGTGGGCTTTCATTTGTATCATAAAAACAACAACAACAACAATAAAAACAACAACAACAACAATAAAAACAACAACAACAACATCTGTGTATGTCTGTGTAAATGTCTGCCTAAAATGGTGTGCTGGCTATATCTCGTACAACAACAACAACAACAACAACATCAATTGTGTGTCACATATATATAAAAAAAAAGGCTTTGATGCTTTGGGCGATGTTCTGAAACCGGCCACAGCCAACAGCAATCAAATGAATGTTGTCGCCGCAGGTGCCGCTTACCAGGGCTTCAATGCCAGCAGTCCGGCCCTAACATTACAACAGCAACAGCAAATGAATACACAACAGCAGCAGCTACTCATACAGCAACAGCAACTGCAGCAGCAACAGCACCAACAACAACAGCAACAACAACCAACTGGCACTGGCAAGATAATAACGGGCGACCTGGATAGTTCACTAATGTCCCTAGTTGATAATTTAAATATAAATAAAACAGCGAGTGCAAAGTGAGTAAAATCGACAAGTAACTGTGCGTATGTGTGCGTGTGTAGATTATCCATGTGCGTCTGTGTGTGGGAGGAGTATGATAAATGCATCAGCGAATCACCTTCAGAATGTCTCATCAAACAAAAAGCCTCGTAACATACTCCCATCTGAGCATTTCCAGACGAAGGTCAAGCATGATCCAAATTTATGTGTATGTGTGTTAATACAAAAAAAAAAATACTAAGCCGAAGAGCAAAAAGTACCAGCTTCTTATGGTCAGTCTAAAACATAGATTTTTCATATATACAAAAATTTGTAATATTCTGAAACAGAATATCCCTCTAAAGTTTTGAAAGAAAACTTTTCTTATATACTTATGAACATCTCTGTTGGCTAACTCAATTATAAATACAGCTTACTTTGACAATCTCAATGCTTGACCCTGGAAATGCTCTCAAGTCTCGCCCCATTATAATTACCCGCATATCCCATCATTTCATGTTCCATTTGTGTACATAACCAGTCTCCCCATTTTAGTTTCCGATTCGAGTAAATATTCTTAGAAACGTAATCGAAATTCAAAACCAAAAGAAAAAAAAGAAAGTTTCATTGATTTCGTGTCTCTCTATATATCATTACTCTCTTACCCCATATGTATCTCATAGACCCGTGCAATGGAATTCACCTAAAAATACAGCGAAACCAGGTGCTAATTGGACACCTCAACCAATGGCGGCTACAACTGGTGCTGGCTATCGTCCAATGGTGAGTTATGACCACAGCTAACTCTCTACTCTTTCTTTCTCTCAACTCAACTCAACTCAACTCAACCGAAACTCAACTCAATCAAAACTCAAGTCAATCGAAACTCAACTAAATACAACAACAAATAACAGAGCTATGAGAGTTATATGTACATATACATATATCATATACATACATATATAACTTTATAGATAGACCTTTTGTGCTCTTAGAGCAAATGACCAAGAATGTTTGAGGGAAGCATAGGGATGAGGGTATCCCAATGATTGTGTCACACAACACGCTAGGCTCAGTATCCATGTAACATACAATTTCTCTTATGATTATGATTTTGTTTCTTATATTTTTCAGTTTTGTACATTTCTCCTATTTTTCAAATATTTTTCATTTTAAGAATCGCACTTTGCCTAACAACAACAGCTACTTGGTTTACTTATTTATAATGCCTTGATCTGTGATTTGATTTAACCCAAAAATATTATCTAGATGTCGTGGCCATTTTTACTATATAATATATCTTTTTTATAAAGCTTTAAAAGCACAAACCAAGTTGTTGCAAGTTGAACGTTTATTTGAATCGTTTCGATTATACCATATGATGTATTGGTTAAGGTCTTCTCATATATTCACACTGCATCACACAACGACAACAACAACTACTATTACTATTACTACTACACCTAGCACTAGGGCAAACTATTGTGGCACACCTCGTCAGTGTAGGTATCGAGCAGCTACTTGAAATAGCTAACCTACATAAGCAGGCCAATTATTCACTTGTACTCGTACATACACACCTAACTGTATTTACTCCATTTTAATTTGATTTTCTATTTTTATTTAGTTCGTCTTAATATTAACTTATATATATATATATACACATACATATATATAAACTATCACTTTCTTTTCTTTATTTTATGTTGCTTTATATATTTCAACTATCCAACGCATACCGCAATATCGAAATATACCCAAAAAAATAATAATAATAATTTATGATAAATAATAACAAATACAAATAAATAATATAATGAAATTTCAACACCTGAAATAAATATGTAATTCACGATGCTCCTGTGCTAATGCTGACTGTATGCTTGTGTTATATACATATGTATTGAAATATACACACACACACAATATATACATGTGCATATCTATATATGAATATGTGTGAATATTGATGTATATATGCATATATTATATATATTTATATGTATGTATACATAGGCACATGGCATGACCGTAAGTCCTGCGCCAATCACAATCAATCATCCGTATATACATGCTAGTTATCCTGTTATGCCAAATTATATGCAGGTAAGAATGATGCAAACGAACCGAAACGTAATCAACAATTATACGATAATACAATCAAACGACCATACAGAAACAATTTTGAATAAAACATAATCAAATATAAATGTTATACTTGCTATAATTTTCAGTTGCCTTTAGTTTACTTTCATTAAACAAATTATATATATATATATTGTGCGTATTTACGACTTTTAATTTTGATTATGTTTGAACTTATCTACTTTATTATTTATTTTTTTTTTTTAGTTTTTCATTTTGATTTTGCCTATCTTTAGTTAAGACTTCACTCTCACTATCAAATCTACCTACTCTGACTTCTGCCCTACGCACAGAGCCTTCCGAACTGTTGCCCCGTGCTCTATTTCTATGGTTATGGTATCCACTATCGCAACCCCGTCTCTCTCACTCTCTCTCTCTCTCTCTCTCTCTCTCTCTCTCTCTCTCTCTTTATATATAGGTCTCTTTTGACATAATACTCGAGAAGTTTTGATTTTCCTGTTTGAAAATTTACATTCCTATGAGTTTGATGAGGCTTATTTTGGATTTCCATAATATTATCATTATTATTATTATTTTTTTTTTTTGTAGAAAAAAGTTTTCTGAACTGAGTTTTCATTTTCGTTGTATGTCCTATGTAGAGTTCACTAACCCCAAGTTTTGAAAAATCACATATGTATATATATATTTCTATATATATATATACTATATATGTATGTAGCTCACGGCGGCCAATCTCAAATAGCCAAATACTTGTTAACCAACAATTCTTTCTATCCAGTAACTTCCGCAACTTATGTCTAATCCTTAGTCGTTGAAGTAATCCTCCAATTCCTTGCATGATTTGGAAGTTTGATCAAACGATAAACGCTGATATTGATTTGAGAGTGTTCTAATGAGTTATTTTCGTGATTGTAGGGCATGCCGGTGATGGGGCAGCAGCCGAGTATGCTGCCACAAGCAGCCCCTTTGACTGGGGGGCAGCCGACGATGATGGGCGTGGCGCACAGTAATGCGACGGTGCCAGCAGCGACAGGGATCATGCAACCCACGCAGGCGACGCAGAATGGAGGCAATAAAAATGTACCACTCGATCCGTTTGGGGCGTTATAAGGCGCCACCTGAACACACACACACACACAACACACATAACACACATAAGGAGACACACACAAGCACACACGTACACACATTAAGCGCTATAACCTCATAGACAACATTACAAACACACACACACACACTCACACACACACAATATACATAATATATGAATATATATTTGCAGATATTATAAAAAGATTAAAGAAAATTCAAATTCAACACAAAAGTATGAAATTATAAATGTTTACACTATGCTACAAACGAAATGAAAATGCTGAGAGTTCTATTATAATGTTGAGCAAGCATACACAAACACACATACACATACACAAATTGCTATATACATATATACATATACATATACATATATATTTATATTATTACTATAAAACGTAAAATGAGTTTGACTATTTATATGTATACAACAATTTATATAACTTGTATGCAAGAATTTCCATAATTAGCTAAAGTGAAACAAAAGCAAATACAAAAACGAAACGTAAAAGAATACAGAGTAGCCTATGTGAAATATACCTACATACATACATATGTGTAAATCCTACATAATAAGTGTAAGCAAAAACCTGTAGTTGTGTCCTACGCCAATCACTAAACCTAAAGCTAAAGCTAAAGCTGAAAACAAAACACACGTCAAATGGAATCTGTTGAATACTGAAATTTATTGTACACTATCGGAAATTATATATATATATATATTTATTATTGAAATCTTTGTAGACGCCATAAAGCTATAAACTATGTTACAATTATGCTTAGATGAGAGCGTATTTGAGCCTCTAAAACAGTTTGCAATATTTTAAACCGTTTATAAATCTATTAGTTTCCTATTGTTATCTTTAGTCTATTTTTCCGACGTTTAATTTTTGTTTATTGTTGTAAAACGCGAAAACGGCAGTATGGAAAATGTGGAAAAGAAAAGTTATTCGTATTTGTAAAAGCATTCCAAGCTAGTTTCAATTTGGTCCCAAATTCAATTTGTATATTTTTAGGTATTATTTCAATTTGAGCCGAGTTGCATTATTATAATTGTATATTTAAAATGAGTGGAAATCAACTATTATATATTTATATTTATATATATATTTGTGTGTATATGTATAATGCTTTAAGGCATGCGTTGTATTAGCCATTTATGAAATTGTTTGATAAGCAAACGCAAAAATTATACAAATCACATCCAATCCAATATATAAAATAATATATATACATATACGATATATATATATATATATGTATAAATAGATCATTTATAAATTGTTTAAATAAGCTAAGGGGCGGCAATACGCTGGAACTGTGTTTAAATAAATCTTCGCATATACATAATACACGAGATAAATGATTTCTTTTTACTTATTGTTGTTAATACTCTTCTGTTGCAGTTGAATTCGTTTTTACTTAGGGCTTTTGCAACTCGAATGCAAACTCGTAAGAGCCAACTGCCAAACTGCGTTTCCCTTTCGAATTGCGCTCTTTAGTATTTAATTTAAAAGATTTGAAATCGAAAACATGTACCTAAAGTATCTCTGACTAATTTGCGCTATGCCTACAAGTAGGCGTTACTTTCTTATAAATCGCGGGAGATCGCCGTGCGTCGTAGAGTAGGCAACACAAAATACACTCGCACACACTCCCACACACACACACATACACAGCAATGCAATAATATTTAGAAGCAACAATCATACATGGAATTTTCATGAAATCTATAGCTACAAGTAAAAATCGAACAAATCAATGTAAATTATAAATTATACACTAAATATTACTATAAATGACAAACAAAAGAAAAAATGCAAAAAAAAAAAAAGAGTTTTATGACAATATTTGTACGCTGCTGTTTGAGCTAAACCTTAATCCAGAACAAAACCTTTATCTAGGCCTGTGAAGGAGAAATCATTCAAGAACTACCTAAACAAATAAAGTACGTATCCAACTCTATCTACGCCTAAGAATTTCCAAATGAGAGCGACCACTTGTTGATGTCTTCAAGCAAAAAATTACAAAAATTTGGCATGAAGGAAAACTCGAAAGGAAAATTGAATATTTAAATTAAAAAATAAAAAAAAACAAGCGGAAATTAAAGGAAATTAGCTTTTCATTGAGAGATATACAAGCATACACAACTTGTAGATAACTGTAAGAAGTGCAATAGAGTTGATCGTGCACATGATATATATAAACAATATACAGTTTACTTTGAAACAGAACAAATTGTTAAATGTGTTTCTATTAGTTAATTTCTTGCCCAGCGAAAGCAAAACAATATATGTACACCAAATATTTTCACGAAAATATAGAAGAAATTATTTTATGCAGACTATATAAGTAATACCACAACATACTCAAGTACAAGCTAAGAGAAAATTCTATTGAAACATTTTATGAATTGTATAAGATTTATGTTTAAAGAAATAATAAAAAAAATCAAAAAAATATAATTAAAAAATGTTAGTGCAAAATAAATGTGTAAAATAAACTCTTGGCGCATTTTCTTCTAGTAAACGATAATTTACTATTGTGCATGGCTTTAGTGATTCCAGCAATCTAGTAATCCACATATGTCATGTACAGCATTAGGGACCAATTCACAACAAAAATATTCAGTACAACCATACGACTCAACACGAGCACATAACACTTACAGATATTAAAACCCATATACTCAAATACATAACTCATTCACATATTCAAACCCATATACTCAAATACATAATTCATACATAGACATACATAATATACAGACAATAGACGGACAAGATGCCCTGTTTCAAGCAGGAGAAGAGCCTTGAGTTCCGCTCTCGGCGGGATACCACCAATGATAGGGATCCGATGGCGCCCAAGCCGGTGCGCCCTCGCGCCATGCGATACCACGGACTCTTCGGCATGTCCATTGCAGCCCAGCATCTCATTGTGGACGAGAAATGGACGCCCAGCTCTATAACCGATCTCTATGGCAACATGGCCGAGCTGCTGAGTAAGTGACCCATCATCCATCATGCCATTTGTAAAGATATCGTGGTCTGATCTCGTGCGAGTGTCTAGAGCGGCGCGTTATCTACAAACGGCACGAGACCAGGGCCCATCGCGCCCTGCTCCTGGTGGAGAACAAGCGCGTGAAAGCCGAGTGCGCTGATGGACGCCTCAAGCTGCAGAAAATCACGGTCGGCAACAATGCGCACCAGATCCGAAACTATCTGATTATGCACAGAGATATGCAGCGGCTGTACCAGAGGATGCCCATTTATCTGGTCGCCGACAACATCAATCAACGGACCTTCGTCATGCGCAAGGAGCGCGATCGTCTGGACGCTCGATTGCAGCAGCTGAAGGAGAAATATCGAGTTTTATTGGTAATGTGTATAGCTGAATCAACAGATGGATCGTAATTCACATTCTCTATCCGAAACACAACAGATGGAGAGGTCCAGAGCGATTAATATGATTAAGTACGAGAATGAGTATGTCCTGAAGGAGGAGCTGCAATCGCGCGTGCTCCTCAAGAAGATAGAGAACTCGAATGTGCGCCTGAATGCCATCCGTACCATTAATACAACATATAAGAAAATGCGCCAGGTTCTGCTGCAGGATGAGATTTTCTATGAGCCGATTCTGCGCTCTCTCGATGGCGATATGGAGGACCAGGTGAACTTCATCAAGCACATACTCTATCTGGGCATGCCGGCCATCGCCAAGTTCAAAGTCCTGAATCGCGAGCTCTTGCAATTGTCGGAGAAGGCTCGCAAGAATCAACTAGCAAAGATTCAGATATTGAACTCGCTGAAAAAGCCAATTGTTATTGGACCCCCACAGGTCGTAGTCAGAGAGATACAGACCAATAATCCCAAGCGTTATCTGCGCCTTACCGAGAGCATGGCGATTCTCAAAGCTGAGCTCCAGAAGATTGAAAATACAATAAAAAATCTTCGATTGACCGTTTTATGTTCGCAGGCTAAGGAGATTTATCCACGGTGAGTGCTTTAAGATCCCAAGTAGGTAATCTAACAGATGTAAGAATCATTGACTTTTAGCATTAAGACTCAAATGGAAAACAATGAAAAGCTAAAACGGGAACTCGCAAAAAAGATGCAGGCCAAACAGACGCTCGAGCAAAAATTGAAATGCTCCACTCTGCTCTCGGATGTACTAGTAAACAATCTATCCGAGGAAGAAATTAAGTAAGCAGCTCCGATAGCACTTGACTTTTATATGGACATATACATAATCCATTTATCTGCCCGACAGTCGTCTAGAGCGCATTAGGGAGCTACGGCTGATGATGAAGAGTGACGATGAGTTTGAGGAGCAAAGTATCGCCCATATAAAAAGTCGAGCCGATGCCTATGTGCTAATGCGGTATGCTTTCATTATATGGGCACCTCTTTTCTGTATAATCTTACCTCACTCTCTCTCTATCTCTCTATCTCTCTATCTCTCGGTCGTCATTAGATGGACCGTTTGGAATCTGTGGGAGATCCTTCGTCATGTAGATCGCAATCCTAAACTGTACAAAAGACAATACCCAAATGAATGGTTGAAACTTCCACTTCTGAAATTCGAGCTTTTTGAAATGAGAGCCTTCCCCCCCGAACTTTTTGAGGAAGACGGTTGGCAAATGACCTAATGAGCACTTAAAGCAGAGAAATCTAATCACATTTCCCCGTTCTCCACACAGTCGATTCAATAATGCACTACCTTAAGCGTAAGGTATACAAACTAATGCAGTCATTCACTCCCGCCATGGCAGCGGCTATTCCCCAAAGTCGAGAGCGTTATCATCGCCTTTATTTGGAGACAGTTGAGCCGGTTAGAGCGTTTGATGATGACCAGCAGGATGGGCCAAAGATTGATGATCTGTTGGAGGACAGGACCCTGGCCTCCATACCGAATCGCAAACAGATCAAGGCACAGAGCGCCAGACTTATAGAGGAGGTTTCCAGGCGGGACGAATCGTAGCCGCTCGTTTTGGATTGATGTCTATAAATTTTCTAGTTTTTTACATTTCCACAAATATATTCAACGTCTAATCTTATTTTATTGCACAAAGAGGGCAATTTCGGGCAATCGATTATTATCGATTGTTCCAGGACTATTACCTTCGTTTAAGTGTAAGGATTATATTCTAGAGTGGTGGCTGTGCAGTTGCTTTCAAAATGAGGAACTTAAAAACGAATGAATATGCTCGACTACTTGAAAAAATATTCATTACAATCGCGACGCACATAACAACAACAACAAACTCTAAAACGAAAAATATTTACATATATATATAAAATTATTTTACATATATATTAAAATATTTATAAATATAAGATACATTCGAAATGCCGTGCGGTGTACGTAGTAAGAATCTATTGACCCGCCAAAGGAGGCACAGGGGTATTCTTCAACCACTGAAGCTAGCGCGTCCTCGAGACCCCAGCACGCATGGACTCCTCGGAACTGCGAACGTCACCCAGCACCAAGTCATTGACGACACCTGGACGCCCACTTCGCTAGTGGAGCAATACACCCATTTGAACAGCCTGCTGGGTAAGTAATTGTAAGCAGCTCTACGAGAGACTCAACGCCTGAGGTACACCTCAGTCGTTCGCAGCATTTACAATAAGTTCGAGAAGGAGGCAAGCCAAAAGCGCATTCGGGCGAAAGCAGCGGAATTGAGAGAAGAATGCCACGATGGGCGCTTGAAGCTGCAAAAGATATCGGGCGGCGACAGTGCCCATGAGATACGGAACATGCTGAGCAATCACAGGGCTATGCAGCGCCTCTTCCACAAGCTGCCCATAGACCAGGTGGCCGACAATATCGATCAGAGCACCTTCGCTTTGCGCAAGGAGCGAGATCGTCTACAATCTCGCCTAGAGCAGTTGAAGCGTAAATTGTATCAGTTGCAGGTTCGTATATATGTAGGACAGTCTCCACTCCTGCTCGATTCTCTCTCTCTCTGTAGTTGGCAAAAACTAATTAAGCAATTCCATATAGATAGACCGTTCCAAACTCGAGAACCGCATCAAATATGAGAATGAGTTTATTTTGGAGGAGGAAATAAAAGCGCGAGTCTTACAGAAAAAACTCGATTGCTCAACTGTGAGGTTCAGGGCGATAAAATCAATAAATACAACATACAAGAAAATGGTGCGCATCCTAGTGCACGATGAGATATTTTATGAGCCCATTTTAAATTCGCTCGATAATGACATTATGGATCAGACTAGGATGATTAAGTTTATTATTGACCTGGGCTTGCCTGCCATAGATAGATTTAAGCAGCTCAAGCGAGAGTTTCGACGGTTGGAGGAGAGGTCGCATGCCGATTTCGAAACCAAGATCAAATTTGTTGCCGAATTGCGAAAGAGACGGACTTTTGTGCCCCTGCCGGCCAAGGACATGCGGCAATCTATTAATATTCCGGAACGCGAGCGCTACATGCGCGAGACGAAAAGTATGACGGAGCTAAAGAACGAATCGGTGGCCATTGAGAAACTGATCAACGAGCTAAAATACAATACTCTTTGCGCACAGGCTAACGAGATTTATCCACGGTTCGTCTACAAAAACTTTGAGCCTTGAACCACTAAAAAACTGTCTCTGTTTCAGCGTCAAGAGTCAGATAAAGAAAAACCAACAGGTGAGCCGTCATATCGTATGCGAGCATTTGTATCGTGATGTCATGGAGGAGAAACAAATTTCTGCGAGTATGCTGCGGGGTGTATTAGTGCACAATCTGAACGAAGAGGAAATCAAGTATGTACTTCACGATTTGTTAGACATATATTGAGAATTTGATTTTCCCGACAGGCGACTTACATACATTGAAACACTGAAAAACGAATTGCAAAAAGAAAAGGAGACTCAGAAGGACACGTTGGAGTACATCCAGAATCGTGCTAGAGCTTTCATCATGATACGGTAGAGTCGACTATTTTTAGATAGCTCTCATTGCTGTTGCTCATGAATTTCTATTGCATCCGCAGCTTGTGCCTTTGGAATCTGGCAGAGATCCTGCGATCCATCGATCGCAGTCCCTATTCCACTCGTCGGCGTTATAGAACATCGTACTTGCGATTGCCTCTACTCAAATTCGAGCTGTACACAATGCTTGCGATGGCGCCTCCAATTTTCAAGGAAGACAGTTGAGTAAAGCTGAGATATTATATAAGTTGCATACTTACGTTCTCGTTTACTGTTTAATGAACAGTTGATAAGATCATGCACCTTATCAAGCGCAAGCTCTACAAGCTGGTGCAGGCCTACCAAAATGTTCCACTTCGCGACCTGAATACCAAGAAGTTTGTTGATGAGTATCACAGCCGTTACATGGATCGCATGAGACTCAGTGCCGACCGGCAGAGTAGTCAACTAATTGAGCCCAGGATAAGTTTTGACGATGATAAAGTGGACCCCACTATTTTGACACGTAAACAGATTAAGGCGAAAAGTGCAAAGACCTTGGAGGAAATCAGAGAGAGTTACGAATAAGAAGTATAATTCTATATATAAGGCATGCTGGATCTTGATGATGACAACGTCGACCGCAGTAGTCTGTACCGGACGCAGGTTAAGGCGATGAGCGCCAAGCTTGTAGAGAAGGATACCAGACACGGCTACAACTAAGACCTATAACTTTTATATTTTTCTAAAAAATATTAGATTGATGGAATATTTCATTGTTGACTTGTACTAATCAATTAACATAAATATGAACTACACAATCGAAACTAAAATGTTGTTAATTATTATATATACATAAATGATATGAGAGTAGTTATAATTCTGAAGATCTTAATGGATGAATGAAGATATATATGTACACTTTATATAAGTTATACACACAGAGGAACGGACAGATAATTCGACATAGTTATATCGAGTCATCTTGATTAAAAATATGAACCGCCACAGCTCCTTCTCTGCCATTGGTAAGTTTCTTGCTTGGCTGTGGATTTGCTTTCAAACTACATGAAAACATTCGACTACATGAGAACAAATCATTCAAATACAATCGCGACGCACATAACAACAACAACAACAGCAAACTCCAAAAAACACAAATATATTCATGTGAATAAATACATACATACATAAATATATAACTACCAATCCTATAAAGCACATACTACTCCAAAATGCCTTGCTATAAGCGGAACAGACCACCATCAAAACGCCAGTTGCGCGACAGGAAGCGGACTCTGGTGAAGCCGGTGCGTCCTCGAGATCCCAATGTGCATGGACTCTTAAGCTACTCGCACGCAGCCCAGCATCTAATATTTGACGAGAATTGGACGCCCAGCTCGATCACCGAGCAGTATACATTCATCAATAGTCTGCTGAGTAAGCGAATATGCAATATAAAATATTATAAATATATGTATATCATATTCGAGCTGATTAACTGATTCAAATATATATATTCCATGTTCCAGCTTCTCGGCTCATCTACAACAAACATGAGAAGGAGACCCTGGTGAGTCGTCTGCATCAGACGACCGAGCGCTTGAAGGAAGAATGCATGAATGGGCGGCTCAAGCTGCAGAAGATTTCGGTGGGCAACAATGCCCACGAGATACGCAACATGCTGAACAATCACAGCAGCCTACAGCGTCTCTATCAGAGGATGCCCATCCATCTGGTCGCGGACAACATCAATCAGAGCACATTTGTCATGCGCAAGGAGCGGGATCGTCTGCAGGCTCGCTTGGAGCAGCTGAAGCAAAAGCTGAATGATTTACTTGTAAGTGGTTAACTCTGAATCATTGTGGGATAATGATGCTAATTCTTAAACAGATAGAGCGTGCCATTGTGGAAAACCGCATCAAATATGAGAATGAGTTTGTCTTGGAGGAGGAACTCGTGTCTCGCATGTTGCTGAAGAAAATCGAAAACTCGACTGTGAGGTTCAGGGCGATCAAAACGATCAACACAACATATAAGAAAATGGTGCAGGTGCTGCTGCAGGACGAGATATTCTATGAGCCCATCTTGAGTTCCCTCGATGATGACATCGCTGAGCAGACGCATATGATCAAGTACATCATTTATCTGGGCCTGCCTGTCATAAGCAAGTTTAAGGTGCTCAACAAGGAGTTTCGACGCTTGGAGGAAAAGTCGCGAGTGGACTATGCGGCCAAGGTGAAGCTGCTTGCCGATTTGAAGAAGCCGCGGGTTTTCGTTCCGACCAAGGACTTGCAGGATATTGTGGGAAACTCGAGAAAGGATCGCTATTTGCGTGAAACGAAAAGCATGGTGGAACTTAGGAAAGAACTGCAGAGAATCGAGAAGATCATCAAGGAATTAAAGTTTACAACACTTTGCTCGCAAGCAAAAGAGATTTACTTACGGTTCGTCAGTAGAAAAAACATTTAATTGGGCAACTTTTTAAACGTATTTCTGCAGCGCGAAGACTCAGATGGAAAACAACAAGAATCTGACTCAGCAGATTCAGTTTGATCTAATGAGTCGGGAAATGCTCCGTAACAAACTAAAATATTCGGGTGTACTAGAAGGCGTACTGTTGAACAATCTATCCGAGGAGGAAGTAAAGTGGGTATATGATATATGAGTTATTGAATTTATTTTGAAACATCAACTGTCGATAGTCGTTTGGAATACATTCGTTCATTGAAAGCCACATTGACTGCAGACAAGGAATTCCAGCAAAGTAGTGTGGACCATATAAGAAATCGTGCGAATGCCTACGTAATGCTACGGTAAGGAAGATTCTGTAAATTTCTCAGTTGGTAATTTGGATAAAATGCAAAATCGATTTATTTTGCAGCGTTAGTCTCTGGAATCTCGTTGAAATATTGAGGCACATCGATCACAGCCCCTTTATGATTCGACGTGCCTATCCCAACTCGTATCTGAAATTGCCGCTCCTCAAATTCGAATTGTTCGACATGTTAGCGGTCAACCCACCGCTTTACGAGGAAGATGGTTGAGTATATTTACGATTTGCTTCTGCATCATGTCTATAAGTTCTTCTATTTATCTCACGCAGTTGACAAGATCATGCATTTGCTCAAGCGTAAGCTCTACAAGCTGATGAAGGGCTACGAGAAGCTCGCCGAGGCGAATAACCGCGAGACAGTGAGCAGCTTTAGAGAGAAGTACCACAAACGCTTCCTGGCCACTCGCGTATACAGCGACACACAGGGCACCGAAGGCGACATGAAGGTGGTCGACTACGATGACGGCAAAGTCTACCTGAGTGTGCCGTCACGCAAACAGATTAAGACGTGGAGCGCCAAGGTGGTAGAGGAAGCGAAAGCTCACGAAGAGTACTAGAATACTTCCTTAGGTATACCCTGTTTTTCCAATTTCACAGATTGATATTATGATTAGATTGATATTCGAATTTAATTCAATTCAACTATAAACGAATCTTACACTAAATTGTTGGTTTTATTTCCGGGGTGCACTCTCACTTGGAGGATGTATAGTGCATTTAATATTAATAAAAGTTATAAAAACTATTTTAAAAATCTATATAAAATAGTTCATATACCTTAATTTAGGGAGTGAATATAGCAAGCCATGGAAAGGTGCATGAGTTGATGAGCGTTCGTACATTGGAAAGTATTTACTTCAACACTGTAAGCATTACACAACAGTTAGGTACACTACAGAAAACACAGAAACACAAATAAAATAAATAATAAAAAAAAAATTAAAAAAATAAACAAATATACATATAAAAACTTAAGTTTATATGCATACATAAAAGCAAACCAAAGACGATATCGACATGCCTTGTTTTCAGCAGGAAAAGAGCCTTGAGTTCTGCCTGAAAAAGAAGAACAGCGGACGAGATGCCTTGATTCCCAAGGTGATGCGGGCTCGTCCCATTCGCTTTCATGGACTCTTTGGCATGGGCTATGCCAGCCAGCACTTGATTGTGGACGAGAAATGGACTCCTCAATCTCTGACCGATCAATTCAGTGGCATGGCTGGGCTGCTAAGTAAGTAAACTTCCTATCTGTAGCCAGAGTCTGACTGGAAGTATTGCTCAAGGTCGTCGCATCGTCTACAAGCGACATGAGACGAAGGCCAATCGATTGCGTCTCCTTAAGCTGAGTAAGCGTTTGAAAGCCGAATGCTTTGATGGGCATATCAAGTTGAAGAACATCTCATCCGCCAACAATCTGCATACGATACGCAACTATCTGAATGACCACATTGACATGCAGCGCCTCTACCGGCAGATGCCCATTCATCTGATTGTGGACAATATCAATCAGCGGACCTTTGTCATGCGCAAGGAGCGAGATCGTCTCGAGTTTCGCTTGGGACAGATGAAGCATGAATATAAAACTCTGTTGGTGAGTGGCATTCCGAAAAAACATCAACATCAAGTAAAATAGTTCTCTCTCAATCTACAAATCTGTAGCGTGAGCGCTGCAAACTGGAGAATCTAATGAAGTATGAGAACTTATATGTGTTGGAGGAGGAGACAGCATCTCGTATATTGATGAAGAAAATAGAAAACTCAAATGTCCGCCTGAAGGCCATTCGAAACATAAATACAACATATAGGAAAATGATACAAGTCCTGCTGCAGGATGAGATTTTTTATGAGCCCATACTGCGCTCGCTCGATGACGATATGACCGATCAGGCGCTTCTGATACGGCACATACTGTATTTGGGGATGCCGGCTATTGCCAAGTTTAAGGAACTCAATCGCGAGTTCCAAGCCTTGCAGGAGAAGGCACGAGTGAATCTCCAAAATAAGATACAGATGCTCGCCTCGCTGCAACAGCAGCAGCCAAAGGCCGTGAATCAGCGCATTGTAGTGGAGACCAAGGAGATTCCATCAGCAAATCCCAGACGATATGTGCGTCAGACGTACAGCATGGAGCGGCTGAAGATGCAGCTACAGTCCATCGAGAAGACCATCAAGGAACTGAAGCTGGTGACACTCTGCTCCCAGGCCAAGGAGATCTATCCACAGTAAAGTATATGCCCAATTACTCGGTAAGAGGTACTTTAGGCTCTGTGTCCGCAGATTCAAGGGTCAGGTGGAGAGCAATGTGCTGCTGGAGCGCAAGATCGAGCACGATAGGCAGGCTCTCAATGCGCTCAGGAGTAAGATGAATAGTTCTAGTGTGCTGGAGGGGGTTTTGATTAACAATTTGTCCGAGGAGGAGATAAAGTAAGAGCTGCTTTAACGCATACTGAAAGTGTTCATTAATGAATCAACATTTATTGCTTGTCAGCCGCCTGAATTACATTGATGCTTTAAAAGATACGTTAAAGAAGGACGAGGAATTCGCAAAGTCGAATGTGGAAAGTCTCATAGATCAATCACATGTTTACACTATGTTCCGGTAAGATTTAGATATGTACGCATCCAAGTAGTCTGATTTATGTTTGAGACTCTTTCAGCTTTAGTGTGTGGAATCTTTATGAAATTCTTCGACATGTCGATCGTAATCCTAAAACATTTCGTCCCACTTATCCGAATTCGTATCTAAAATTGCCTCTGCTAAAGTTCGAGATGTTGGACGCCTCTGCCGTGCCACCCGAGTTATTTGAAGTCGACGGTAAGTAAATTTTACGACAGTTAAATATTATGAAGGACTTTGTATTTTTTTTTTTTTTGCTATGCCTAATCTTCTGCTTGAAAACAGTCGAAATTCTTATGAATACACTCAAGCGTAAGGTGTACAAACTGATGAAGCACTATTCAGACAAAATGCTGCCATCGCTACAGAAGAGTAAACAGGCGTATCACGAACAGTTTTTGGCCACCTACGAACGACGGGAGCCCTACAATGACGAGGATCAACAAACAGGCATGACAATGGGTGGCGATCTCCTGGAAGACACCAGGGTCAATATCAATGTCCCGAACCGCAAGCAGATAAAGGCGCAGAGTGCTAGGATAGTGGAAAGCGCTATCCGACGGGAAGAATCATAACGTTCCGATCTCTTTTAAATCATTAATAAACTTCACACGCTTTCCTTACCACTTTGAAAACCAGATTTTTTTATTTATTTATATTTTACTATGCAAAAATGTAGTAGTCCCTGAATTTCAATTCTAGTTGAATTTGTATGAGTTTCTAACGCTTTAAGATTTAATTCAATTGTTAGGTACACCTCAGTAACACAATTCAAAAAAAAAAAAAAAAAAAAAAAAAAAAAAAAAAAAAAAAAAAAAAAAA
>NW_022046057.1:37133-67956 GCF_001654015.2 Drosophila navojoa | reverse complement strand
TCTGTATCTCTGTATCTCTGTATCTCTGTATCTCTGTATCTCTGTATCTCTGTATATCTGTATCTCTGTATCTCTGTATCTCTGTGTCTCTGTATCTCTGTATCTTTGTATCTCTGTATTTCTGTATCTGTGTATCTCTGTATCTGTATGTCTGTATCTGTATCTCTGTGTATCTATCTCTGTATCTGTACCTCCGAATCTGTCATTTAAACTTTGTCTACTTTGACTGATGCTCCAGTAACTTACAATCACTTAAGTCTCTATGTTTTCCAATTTTCAATTCTAATGTATGTTTTTGGACTCTGCAGCAATACTTAATTATGGATACTTAAATTTAATAACCGGAAAATGTTTGTAATGCAGCGGAAAGAGTAACAAAAGTAAGAACTATTAAGCAGACGAGTCTTTTCCAAATCCCCGATTATTTGGATTTCTTTAGAGTAATTTTTGAAACCTCTTTCAATGGCTGCTGGCATTCAATTACGCTGGCTGTTATATCACCCAGTGCATAGGCTGCGAGTGCAATTTAAGTGCAAGCCAAGTGCTGATAAGCAGCGGCAGCCCGGGCCGCAACAATAGCAGACAGGGAATCGTTGCACAATCAGTCCACAAAGCGACTCCACGGAGACCCAAAGCCCGACTAACCCAAAAAAAAGCTAAACCAAAAAAATAAAAATTGTCGTAATACAGTTTACCCAGCTTTGAGCTTCTAAAAAGCGATGTCTGTCTGTATATATGTGTGTGCACGTGTATGTGTGGGAAACGACAAATAAATTACAACAATGCTTAAGGTCAAGTGATTTGTGCAGAAAATAAGGCATATAGAAAAACATATTGTTTTGGGCTAGCCATGGCTGCTCTTTTTCTTTGTCGTTTCTGTTTTTGCTTTTTTTCATTTGATAACCAAAGAAATGAATAGGCCCGGCCCGGCAAAGGAAACGTGGCTGACGCTCAAAGCGCTTGGGGGTCAAATGCCGTTAAGGTAACGAGCGAGCGACTTGCCGTTGGATCATCACATTTCAACACCACTCCAACACGTGGTTAACTCTTTTGCTTAAGAGCAGCCGCCGCGACGTCTTAAAAAAAGAAGAAGAAGAAAAAAATTGATTGCCACTTTGGAAGGCCGTTTGGCTGCCGTATGAATCAAGAATGTCTGGCAACTGCAGACAGCCCCAGCTCGAGCCCAAGTCAATTGCCTCTGACATTAGCCCCATGGCTCTTCTGGGAGTGCCGACTGCCAGTAAAATGGGGCGTCAGTTGGTGCTCTAGCTGCCCCATTAATTATATTCGCATTAGTTGCCAAATCATTGACTTGCAGAAGGCTCGTTGCAAATGGTGAGAATAAAATGGATGATTTTGAAAACACTTTTGTTTATGTTAGTTCTTGTTTGATTGGGGCTAATAGAGCAGACCATTCGCCTGTGCTGCAGCTCTATTTTCAAAAGAATCTTGGCTTTTTCCCATATTATGTGACCGCATTAAGTAATCAGCCTGTGTTTCTTGAAGGTATTTCTCTTTGCAAATTGAAAAAAAAAAAAGAGTTAACAACTTGAAATTTGTGTTAGTTTTGTAATTTTGCTCGCGTGCACAACGTCAATGTTTGCTTTTTGTTTTTATATTTGTTGTACCGTTCCTTAAAAAAGTTAAGAAACAAACAACAACAAGACATTATCACAGGCAACGTGATTTCCGGAAGTTAAAGCGCAACAAAGGCGCCTGCGCAAATGTCGTCGCTGTCGAATTGATTGTTGTAGTTGTTGTTGCTGCTGTTGCTGCTGCTGCAACGAAGAAGCTAAAGAAGAAAGTCGTGCGGCAACAGCTGCCGCAGTTGCAACTGTAGCCTCAGGTTCCATGTCGCACGTCCCACGTCCCACGTCCCACTGTCATCCTGTTTTCGTGCGAATAATGTCATTTGTGTTTGTTTTATAACCAAAATTACAACAACTTGGCCGAGTCAAGCGACAAGGGAGCCCAAAATAAACATGCAGCCAGCATAATTGTCGACTTGCTCGCATCAGCTGCAGGCGGGGGGTAGAGTCAGCGCTTGGTAGCTGCTAAAGTTCACTTGCGATTGGGGCTGGGGCTCAGAATTTTTGCATATCTGGATAATTGATGATGGATAATCGATGGCTTGGCCACTTAAAGTGTGGGGGCCAGCTCGTGTTGTGCCCATATACGGGTGCCACGTGGCGCAGCTGGCAGCCCAGCAGCAGCCAGAGATTGGCTAGACCCCACGAAATTGGCTGACAACCAGGTAACAATTGCGAATGCTTAGCTTGGCTTTAAGCAAACACCTGTCTACAATTTAATGTGGGTCTGTGCAGTTCCTCTTTGCAATTGCTTTCATTGCAAATTGCCTTAGCTCTGTGGGTGGCAGGTGTGTCAGCTGCCGAATGGGACTGAAGAAAGAATATAAACTTCACAGGTTTTATTTTCGAATAGTTGAAAACTCGCTTTTACAGGGAAAGTTATTATAGCAAACTCTGTCTATATATATGAATGATTTGTTTTCCCCCGAGCCATCAATCATTTGCTATGAACTCAACAGAATCAATATGCTGATTACATAACCCAAAGTCAAGGTCAAAAACTCACTTGAGTAGGGAAAAGAAATAAGAATGATCTTATCTGGATTGATCGACTGGGAGCTACCCTGAGCAATACCACGAACTTTCTTGAAGACTTGCATAAGTTTACTTCAGCATTGCATAACTCTTTTATACTAAAATAAAAATATACATTTCATAAGAGTGTCATTTATAAGCGTTATACCCTTCCTTTGTTTCTTGAGGTATGCAAAGTATTTTGTTTGTTTGTGATTCCTTATAACTCTCATTGCCAATAGATTAATTTCGTATTAGGCTTTTGTTGTCTTCATGGAATTCCTATAGAAACGCAGCTGTCATTGGCCAGCGTAAATTAGAATTAAAGAAAATAGAAAATAGAAGTCCATTAAATTGAAAGTTATCGTCAGCTAATTAGTTGTTAAGTTAAGCCCAACCCGGCCCGAATGGTTCTTTTGGTCTCTGGACCATTCTTTTTTCGACCATTCTTTGATCATGGCTAATTTTACGCCTCTCGGCGGGCTTTGAGTGTTTGGCAAGTCGCAGATCTTTCGAAAGTGGAGTCTCCGAGTCTGGCATTTAATTAATGGTCCAACATCAATTTATGTTTTCGCTGCCTCAGCTGAGATTCTATAAGAAATTATTTTCGGCTACCTGTCGTGACTTAATGACCTTTTCGGAGCTGATGCCTGGCATCAACTTAGGTTATATTAATTATTATTGACAGCCGTTTTACAAGGCAGCCGACATAGAATAATAAAAAAGCAAGTAACATTTTAGCAGGTGCTGGGTAGTGCTCGACTGCCACATACACTGTTCATCAAATGTTGGATGAAAGAGACCAATTAAATAAAAGTATGGTATTCAAATAATCATATTTTATATATACAAAAATATAGTATGACCAGGAAGTCAGGTACGGCTCTGTATACCTTTCACATTTGAGAAACAGGGTATTTCAGAGAGCTTCAGCGAGTCTCTGTGTTAATTGCAGCTTAATTTTCTATGCACTTCAATCGCCGGCATCTAATTAATTATAAGTCTAGTTCTTTAAGTGGCCAAAAACCTGTACTGTCTATCCCGATTGTCCGTCCGCAGTTCATCGAAGGTCATCCGGCATACCGGACAAATTGTCTGCGCTGTCTGCGCGCATCCGCGAGACAGATTCAACAATTGCCAATTAACGCAGAGTCGCTGAGGCACTGCCTTGATGAAGTCTTCACAGCTTCCAGCTCTAAGCTCTCTGGTCTCAGCTCAGGTCTTTATGCACTTCACAGCTGCTGCTCATCGCTTGACCTTTCAATTAATCATGGTTAATTTATTTGTGCACACATAAAACAATTTTTCCAGTTCCAAGACGAAGCGAGGTGTTTCTTCTGATGTTGAACGGTAGCTGCTTGTCAGCTCGTCTAGTTTTTCATATTCCGCACAAGTTTTGATGCGAGCGTCTATTAATTTTCAGACCAACGGCAGGTTTCGAACTGGGCCCCAAACAGATGCTTTGCATATCTGAATAATTTAGTGTTTATTTTTATTGTGTTTGTATTTGAATAAATGCATATGAAACTAGCTTATGCGTGTTTTCATTTAGGGTTTTACAGAGTTCACTCAACCCTTTCTTTGGCACACAAAAATATTCAAATGGAGTTATTTGCATTCAAATTTAAGCAAATTCTAACTATGATTTATCATTAAAATGGAAGATTATCTAACATTTTGTTAGTCTATTGCATAACATTGCTATTCAGTTCTATATGTATATATATAACTGTCAGACTTGAGAGTATAACTGTATAGCTTTTGATTGGGTCATCCGATCTGAAAGTAAACTAACGTTTCATCATTTGGAAAAAGAATTTAATTGGCCTACTTTAATAATTATTAAACAATTATTATTATTTGGCCAAATTTTTGCGCCTACCTTTCCATTAATAATCTTTCTGAAAGTTCAGCACTGATGTTTATGTAATACTGAACAAAGGCAATGCGTAATTCCCTAAGCTCCCGCTTCCATTTACAACACGCGCCTGCGGCGATTCGCAAAGGTAGCGCCACGAAATTAGAGCAGATAAATAGTCGAAATTATATATAACAATTGCAACAATTGATTTCCAGCGAAGAAGAGCGGACAATGGAAACGTCGCATCATTGAAAACAAAAATCAAAAATCATTATAAATGAAAACGATATTTGCAATGACACAATAAATAAATCGAGAAATAATTTTTGGGTGGCAATTGTGTGAAATTCCAAATTATTTCACTCTCAATTTCAGGCGCTATCAATGGAGATCACTGGGTGAGTGGCATACAAATGAAATGCTCCGGATATGGCTACCATTGCCACACACACACATACACTCACACCCACACACTCACACACAAAGGATGACATTTTGCATCGCAAATGGCCTATTAATGGCCAGTGGGCGCATAGGCCGGGCTCAGACAATGGCCCGCTGCTTATTTAGCTGGCAGACGGAGCACTTTCTTTAAACAATCGAAAGCAAACAATCGAAATTTGTGGAACCACAAATCAAACACTCACAACAATGAGAAATCGCTCGCATTAGTCGCAATTGTTTGGCACTTTTTTTTATTATACATATTTTCGAAGCGAGGGCGATTGAAACTGCATTTGGCCACACGCAAAGTGAATGTGCCTAATCCACCTTAGAAGCTAGAGTATTGTGCGAATAAATATTAAATATGTAACGAATTGTAGATTGGATTATTTATATTTAGATGATGTCTACCATATTATTTTATTTAAAATTTATATTTAAAATCTATAAAAATATTTTAAAGTGAATATCACTGCAACTTAAAGATCATCTATTAAAAATCTAGGCGATATCTGTATTTGATGATAATAACAAATAATAATAATGTTCTAACATAATTATTTTCATAATAATTTATACGTATTTTTATGTGTAAATTAAACTTGTTATTTTTTAGTTAAATTTAAATAAATATTCAATTTATATTAATTTTTTTTTAATTAAAATTTTTTTTTAATTTACAAAATATATTTAATATATACTAAATTTTTATAACTTGTGTTTTTTTTTTTTAATTTTCGGTATCCATATTGATGACTATCTTCACTGCTGAAGCTCTTAGGGTATTAAGTCTTTCATCTCTGCCTTTATAATTGAGCTGCTTCTGCTTCCGGCAAGTCATCCGCGGTGGGAGTCTCTGGGAGCTGTGTGCACTGGGTCAATATAAGTATATAAAATATGCGCTTATCCAGCCAATCAGCAGCTGCAATTAGCTGAAATTGCATTTAAGTACTCCTAAGTGCAAGCCATAAAGAGAATACAAAAAAATTTCAAATGTTACAATTCTCCACTCGTTGTGGTTAAATTTCCGCTTGTCAGGCACTGGGAAAACGGCTCCCAGTCGAAAGCAGACGTTTGGAAAAACGTGTGAAAATTATGAAATTGCATTTGCTATGGACTGCACTCCCGAAAAGGCAGCTGCAAGCCGCGCAAAGTGCGGTTAATTGTGGCTTTTGTTGGTCTTCTATGGCCGCTTGGAATACAATTTATCATCAGCGGCAGATCGGCTGCGATCTGGGGAGATTTGTGTGTCCTCCCTCTGTCATAAAGCTCACTTTTGAGCGTGCACATCCCTCCACATTTCGTAGAGCCGAAACAAAACCCAAATAAATAATTTCTCGGAATTAATGTGTCTTTGTTTGTTTGCTGATGCGAATTCATTAATTCGCATTTATCATTTCATAATCGCAAAACGTGTCTACCAAAATATGGTTTTCTGGCCAAGTTTTTCTCCGCTGTAAGGCCAACTGCACGCTGCATTGTATTTTTCAAAGATTTTTTTTTATTGTATAGTTGTAAATCTCTTTAGATTGGCGTTCATTATATGTTTTACTACATGCCAACTTAAAGGCTTGATTTTGTTTATATAAAAAAAGTTACTGTCCTCTGTCACGTATTGTTGAGGAAAACTTTAGATGCATCGATAAGAAATGAGGAGCAAAATAAAGTAAAAATATATTAATATGAATTATATAAAGAATGTTGATTTGTCCATCACACATCTCTTTTGTTGCTCCATAATTCAGTAATGAGACAATGGAATGCAAGTCAAAGTCAAAATATAAATGTGTTATATATGGATTGTATAAATTACAATAAAATGTGGATAAATATGTAAAGAGAAAGATACAAATTGAGAGTAATTTATATTGTGTCTGGCCATCTGTTATACAAAACAAAACGTTAGCTTAATTATTCGACGAATTAACAACTCAGCTCAAACACAATGTGATCCCACAAAGCTCATGAATATAAATAGCTCTTGTTTGACAAATGAATCTTTTATTTATTTTTGTTGTCAAATTTGCGCCTTAAAATATTTATTATTTTAATTATATTAATATATTTATTATTTTATTTTTTTTTCAGATTATTTAAATAAATTTAATAATATATTATTTATTACCAAACTGAACTGCATAGCTCAATTCAGTTCAATTTTTTAAGTTCATTTAAATCAATTTAGTTTTAAAATTATTTTTTTTTAAATTTTATATTTTTGTTTATCTTAAATATATATTGAATATACTTTATAAATATTAGTTCTATATTAATAATTATATTTTTAATATATATATTTTCAAGTATAGTAACTAGTATATTAATTACTATATTAGCTAGGTTCAAGTCTCTTTAATTTCATTATTTGCATAACTATAGCTAACTGATTTGCCCATGCTCAATTTGAACTCGTAGCACAGAGCTCAGACTTTCTCCAAGTCAAATTAAATAATATTTAAAGACTACACACACACACACAGACACACACACATACATGCATACACACAATACACGCGAAATGTGAGCTAAGCAACAATAACAACAATGGCAAAAGACCGAAATTGAATTAAGTTCAAGAGTTCAGGATGAGCTCCATGCTCCCCATGCCCCATTTGTGGCTGGCGGTTGTCTGGTTCGCTTCGACGGCACTGTCTTGACAAGCGAGTGCTCGTAACACTCACTCACTCACTCACTCACTCACTCACTGGCACTCATAATGGTAATCCCGGCTTATGCAACGTCTCGCCCATACAAAAGCGACAATTTGGCGTGGTCGCTGGGATTGATGCCGTTCGGCGAACTCATCATCGAGAGCCACACGTATAGCTTACACGCGCCCTCAATTAGTGCGTCAGCTGTTTGCCTTTGGTCTCTGGCAGACAGAGGCCCAAAATGACGAACCCAATGCCACAAACGCCGGCCGACATGTACATGGTGACTGGCAGGCCGGGGCCAAAGATCAGCAGCGGGTAGATCTTGAGCGAGACGAACATGAAGGCGCTCAGCGTGGCCATGCAAATGGAGGTGCCCAGGGAGCGAATCTGTTGGATGCAAGCACATGAGATCACTTGCATTATGGGGATCAGTGGCTGATCTCAGCTTACCTTGGCGGGCAGCAACTCAACAACAACGACAAAGATCAGCGGTATTATGCCCAAGGCGGCTATGAAGCCTACGAAGCACATGAGCAGCAGGGAGAGCCAATTGTTGGCGGCCAGGAACTCAGCGGAGGCGAGATGCTTGAGCAGCCCAATGGCCAGCTCGCCCAGGCCCATGCCCGCCATGGAGGTGAGCAGCAGCCAGCGTCGCCCCACTCGATCCACCAAAGCGACGGCAAAGAGCAAGCCCACCACCTGGGCAGCGCCCACGATAATGGTGCAGGTATTCGCCTCTATCTGGGTGTGCAGCTCGTTGAAGATGTTCGAGGTGTAGTTGAAGAATGCGAAGCTGCCCGACAGCTGGTTGCAGAAGATCATCAAGAAGTTCAGCCCAAAGATCTTTATGGTAGGCAGATTGACTGTAAACATAACGCGCACACAATGCAAAGTTGTAAAAGCCTCAGCGCCTTATCAGTATCGAGCTTACAGAAATCTTTCCAGACGACATCTTGGCGCACTCCGCCGCTGAGCACTTGCTGCTTGAAAGTCGCAAACTCTCTTTCCGTCGCATCATCGTGAGCTGACTCACCATCTGTCTTAGCTATGGTCAGGTTCTTGTAGAAGCAATACGATTTCTTTGCCTGCTCGTCCCGGCCCCTGCGCAGCAAGTACTGCGGTGTCTCAGATAAGCCGAAGATGGCCACAAGATAAGCTACGGGCACCGCTACAGCTATGCACGGCACCAGATAGTAGTCCAGATACGAGCTGAGCAAATAGCCGATCATCAGGCCGATGCTGACATACATCATGGCCATGGAAGATAGCGCGCCACGAATGCTGGGGGAGTTGGCGCAAAAAGAAAGCAGTTACATAAGGAAGATCCAGCTTAGAGGGTGCTCAGATTACAAACTGCAATCTGCGAGAGCAAACAAACTGTTTTACAATATCATAAAGCAGCTCGTTTGCTGTCTATATTAAACTGAATCTGTATTCACTCTGTGAGCTCATCTGGGCAGATTTCATTATAAACAACTTACTTGTTGTCGGAGATCTCAGCTACAAATATAGGCAATACCACATAGACGCCGCCGCCCGTGATGCCCGCCAGAAAGCGACCTGCGTACAGATACGTCACATCTTTGGCCACATAGATGAGAATCCAATAGGTCTATCAGAGATACGTTAGTCTAATAACTGAAGTGAGCAACGTTTCATATAGTTACCATATTGGGTATGGCCAGCAAGTTCATGCACACTTTGCGGCCCAGGCGATCCAGCAGCAGTCCAAAGATTATGTTGCCCGTCAGGGCGCCCAGGCCGATCAGTGAGCCCACCCAGGAGGTTTCGGTGACAGTGATGGGCGTGTTCAGCGGCGTCTGATCTGAGCCCAGGAAAGGCAGCGACGGCGCCAACCAGCCCACTCCGATGCCGTGCTGCAGGGTCAGGATGTGCACTTCACATGCGGATATACGAATAGGATTATGCTTTGATTATGCGCCGGCCACATATGGACCTCACCTGTCATGGTGGCTATCACCTGCCAGCGATAACGCGCACTAAACACGCTCGGCTTCTGTGCAGCAACACTGTAAACCATTTTGAGCCTTTTCCAGCACTGATTGATGTGGAGGGCTCTGCGAACTCTAGTCTACTAAACGTTCTGAATTTTCTACTCATTTGCTTTTATAGTGATTATCTCAGTCCCGGACCCTCAATAAAACTATAGATTAGATATGTGCGGGAGTATATAAATTTGAGAGACAACTGACTCTTTGGACTACCGACAGATATGCCTAGCTCGAATAGGGTTTACTGGAGGCCAGTCATTTGAGGTGGCAATAGGCAAATTTCTTTAGGCGAAGAGTAAAGAGAACTTCCCTGGGATTTTCTAATAAAAAAACTTTATTTTATATAATGCAATAATTTGTCATTTTCATATATATAGTTTCAGCATTGTTAATGTAAGTGAACTTTGCTTTGTACACCCATTCACAAAGTATATAAAGCATATTAGTTTTATAGAATGGCTCTTTTGAAACCTTCAAATTTGGGAAAAACCCTATCATTAGTACAGTTTTCCAGCGTAAGCCACAAAAATATAAATGACATTGCTCTGGAATAGATGGGTTAAGGTAATGTGAGTCCTTCTGGCTCATTCATCAAAACACGTATATTTTTTTATAGCCCATGAGTGAGTATTATGCAGTCGGTAGTGCTCGATTGCAATCTTCTTACTTGAACCTTTTTGTTTATCACTGATATAATTCAATTGTTCACAAGACTTGCTTGTAAATATTGTTGTTTACATCGTGAATGAGCTTTAAGAGCTTATTCTATACTAGTTCCCCAATGACTGACAGTTTCTCCATACAAATTAGGCGCAAGCCTTTGCGTCATCATTTAATCATTACAAGATAAGTCTTCGTTTTGCATTCCTACAGAATTTCGTGATATAATGAAATAGACATGTAAATTATCTAGCACTCTAATCAGTATCTAGTAGAGAGCCATCGTAAAATGCGTGGGATGAGATGCGTGAGTAAGCATTCAAAGTTGAGATAAGAATCGCAAGAATTGGCAGAGATTAGAAATAGAGATAACAATCAAAGAGATCTCGTATATACTAAGCTTAGAATCGACTGTTGATCCCAGAGATAAGAAATAGAGATATATCAGATGCTAATAACAGGAATGCAGAGCTATGCAAAAAGTTATCGCTGTCTCACTCTCAGTTTATCTACTTTAATATTTGTTTTATTTTGCGAGCGTACAGAAATAAAAGCCAGAAATTATTACCTGTTCCCAGGCAAATTATAAATTATGATGATATAAAACTCATTAAGCAGAAAAAGAGATGATTTCAGCTCGTATAAGCAACATCTAGATAGACGCCTTGGTAACAGGCTGAGAGAGTAAGAAAGAGAGAGAGAGAGCTGGCCAATTGGCTCAACAAGTTGGCAAATTGGAGATTTCTGCTGCATTGATAAACACAATTTGCGATCGAGCATCGTGTCACAATAAATGATTTGCCTGCGATCAAGTGATTATCCGCGGTTCCTGCCTGCCGAACCAAGGAAACCTATGTCGCTCGATAATGATGGATGCTACCAGCTTGTTGGCAACTCGGCACCAGACTTGCATAAATCTGCTGTATTTTTTCCTCTTTCTTATCTTGCGCTTGCTTCGTGATTCGTGGTTCGAGTTTGAGCTCGAGTTTGAGGTCAGAGTTCGGGCCCTGCGGTTTGATGCGCGGCTTTGCAAAATGCCCAATAAAAGAAACATTTTTGTAGTTGCTGCGAGTCTGGAATTAAGCAGGCATATTATTGTATGTCGATAGGTCTCTCTCTCTCTCTCTCTCTCTCTCTCTCTCTCTCTCTCTCTCACTCTGTGCATTTACATATGCAGTAGAGTCAATTCGTATATACATAGATATATATCTTCCATTAGCCTGCGATTGTTGCGCGCTTTCAATTGAGAGTTGCTTCGCCTTATTTTGAGATCATTTGCTTGGCTGTCGCTGAGATTTATTTTCAAGAATCTTATATTCTGACATTCCCATTGGATGAGCAGTTCGATTTCCAGTTTTAGTCTGCATTGGCAATTTATGATGCGGTGCACTCTAAGCTGGTGCTATATTTATTTTGTTTCGCTCTTTGCAGATAAGATCTTAGCGCAATGTCGTGAATGACATTCAAGTTTCAATAAGTGAAACTCAATTGCTTCGATAAAATATGCCTTCATTTCATTTAATTATAAAGATTTTCTATGGACCGTGAGCTATATAATTTATTCTGCAGTTTATTTTATTAATGATGGAATGTTGCGTTAGAGTACGCAAATGTTTTCTCACTAATCTTTAGCATCTATTTAATGTGTAATTCTTATTTATTTGAATTTAAAACACAAAAATGTGCCTCGTTTACTGTTCCACTGCCTTCATTAATCAAAGCGTTGCTTCATATCTCCCAACTTTGATCTTGACATTTTTTCGGCCAGAACAAAGCCTAAGCTGCAACATTTTTGGGTCTACCCAAAAAGCGCACACATTTGCAATCTCAAAAAAATACAATAAAAAATGAACGAAATGATTGTCGTATATTAAAAATGTGCCCACACACACACATTATAAATGATGTACAGCACAGACAACAATAGATGAACCAATCCGCAGACCTTTCTGGTACCCGAAAATTAATTAGATTAATTGCAGCTATTTGCAATTAGCTAAAGAAGCCAACAACAAATTGCCACTGGGAGCGGGATGTCCCAGCGGTGGCCTCTGGCTGCTGCTGTGGAAACGACGCCATGAATGGATGAGCAATTGGCAGCAGCAGCAGTAGCCACCAAACGGTACAGTGAATACGAATTCGTTTTATTGTTCTCATGCTGTGACTCGAGCTCTGAACATGTTGACAGCAGGCGCGACAAACGATTCCGACTGCCGCCGCCGTTGCTGTTGCTGCTGCTGCTGTTGCTGTTGCTGCTACTGTTGCTACTGCGCTGTGGGTGCAACATGCCTGTGGCACTTACAAAGGGTATTCGCCAGATGGAGGCCAGCCTTACGAAAATCGCACGTTTCTATGCAAATCTTTGTTGCTTTTCAATCATCTGCACGGCAGCGGCTGCTCGCTTCTATTATTTTCTATACCCGCTCAGGTCATAAAACGAGTATATTCAGGCTGTCTAACTTATCCTCGTCTATGCTGACTGTACTAATTAAATCGGCAATCGATAGATGTAGTTTCGATGTAGTTTCGATCCGCTTCCTGACCACTAAGCACCTTCATTTAGAAGAGCCTCTACCGTAGCATTATAGTAAGGGTATTGAAATTTAAATTTTATTCTGTTTTATTAAGTTGAACTTGGACGAGTATTAATCAGTCTGTTTCATGCGAGGGTAAAGTTCTTATTATTTCTTTACTTTAGGGGATCTCTCTTGCTCTCTCTGTGTCTCTCTTTATATCTGTGTAGGTTTGTAGGGCCTTTGCGGCCCGTAGGTAATAATTATCGCTTGAATTACGTATTTCGGCTGCTTCTCGCTTTTGTTTACGATGCCAGCGTTGCGCCTTATTTTTTTCTTCTTTCGAGACTCTGTTTGGCAATCTGTGGCTGGCATAGAAAATGGGTGTTAAAATTAACGGGACTTAAATGGTTTTTCAATTTTACAAAAGGCTTCTTCACCGTCTTGCATTGGATTGCAGCACGAAGAAAAAAATGAAAATGAAAATGAAAATGAAAAACAGAAGCCCTCATTTCATGTACTTTGATGGATAGTTTGGGGTTAAATATAGGTTGGCTTCTGGCTTCTTGGCTGCTCTGGCGATGATTTGACACATTGCCGCAAAATGGCAAAACGACCTTTAAGGTTGTTGCTCAATGTGCCCGAGCATCCAACTATCTGGCTCGCCTCTAAACATATGCAGCTGCAATGCGCTCAGTTGTAAAGCGAATTAGTTGTGGCAATGAGTTTTGCCAGCAAATTGCCAAATAATTTTCCCATTATCTAGTTAAGCTGCAGTCTTCAATGTTAAGAGGGGCTTCAAAGCAGCGACACTTGAGTATTAAGGAAATTGGTCTAAGCGAGTTGAACCTAGAATGTGCGTGACACAGCACATCTACATAGGTAACTCCCCAGGCACTCCAATTCCATTTTAAAGTTAAATTCTATTGGTTCAGCTCGCCCTTAAATATAATTTTAATTGGAATACTCGACAGCCCCATCGATGTAGCAATTAATTATAATGACCTAACATTTCGACAACAACTTAATTAAGTTGACAGAAGCGCTGCCAAGAGATACCCCGTCTTGAGGTCTGCCCCTAATTAAATGCCAAGAATTGAATGAGCAATCAAGGAAGAATCTAATGAGGCCCACTGACATGCCACGCAACTGCAAGTCAGCTTCTAAGGCTAGCAGCATTTAATAATTCTGCAAATCTGGCATTTGCTTCGTTCCGCTTTGTCCACGCTTTTATTGCTACAGGGTATTTAAAATGGTCAATGTCATTTGTCGTGAAGCCAGTGGCTAGATAAATACAAATATATTTCTGTTTATGCTTGAATGAGCGGGCAACCCCAATATGAAATGCAGAACCGACCCGCTATTAAAATCACGTTAAGCTAAGCATGCACAGCAACAGCAAGTTCGTTGCTGCAGTCTTTCGTTTTGTGACTTTGAGGTGATTACCAGCGTCGCTTCTGACGATTACAGACGCTTTTAATAGAATCCAATGCGGATTTGTTCATGTAGCAGACAATCAGACGCTGCTGATGGCTGGAAGTAGATATCGCTACTACCCAAAAAAAAAAAGAGACAAAAAAACCAAAACAAAAAAAAAACTCGTGGGAATATTTGCGACTGCGATTATTTAAGCATTTCCTATAGCACAATCATAATCGAAGGCGCAATGAATGCGCCGTGTAATGCAGCCATCTGCATCGCGTGGAGGTGGAGAGATAGAGATGCAGCTGGAGGTGGAGCTGGAGAAGGAAGCAGCGGCAAGGCAGAAGCTGTGCCCAAGAAACCGAAGCTCTACACAGTTTGTTATGCAATGGCAGCGTTTGTCAGGGCTTCGGCTCGCAGTCAAAATCACAGCGCCCCTCAGCCAAACCAAGAAGCTGGCCAAATCATAATAAAAACTGTCCACTGTCAACTCTTCAGCTTTCGCGCATCTCATCTGTCTTCGGCCCGGCCAATGGCCCATAAACAGAAACCACAACTCGAGTCATAAAGTCGTCAATGACAGCGTTTCAAATCAATAATTGAAAATCAAATTTGACTGCTGCCCCGCGCCGCGCTGCGGCTGCTGCTGAAGGGCCCTACATTAATGATATATCTACTGGTTTCGCCTTCCCTTTCCCTTTCCCTTTTCCCTTTTCCCAAGCCAGCATCATTCCGAGTGTATTTGTTTTACGATGAAGATATCACAGCTTGAGATTGATACATTATTTCTTTCTTGGCTTGATTATAAGTGAGTCATCTTTTTGTAATTTTAATTTTTTTCGTAATAAAATGAGACCTGTTGAATTATAAAGTTTATTTCTTTATTTTATAATTATATTGAATTTGCTTAGCAATAAATATATAATATAAAATGCGCTTGAATAAATAATATATATAGCATTTAATTTTTTATTTAAAATGAACTTATATTTAAAAATTATTTGAATGAAATATATTTTCTCCCATATTTTTCCTATGAGGAATACTTAAAATACATATTTAAAGTTTTCAACAAAACTTGAGAATATATAAGCATATTATAAAATATATTATTATTATTATTTATTATTTATTTTTATTTATTTTTTTTTTTTGTACTTTAGTACTTAAAAATTTATTTATAATTATTTGAGGACAAAAACCAATCAAATAGAAAAATCACTAAATTTATTTATATATTATATATGATCATATTTTGTTTTTGGTTGATCAAGTTGTTAACTGAGAATATCCAAATCAATTTGGAATTTTATGTCATACATAAATTATTGTACATAAAAATATATTTCAAGCACTACCAATCGCTACAATTAATTTTGTCTGCTGTCGACTTAACAGCAATGTTAGAGTTTAACAGTGCGGTTACAATCACTCTGTTAACTGTCTCGCTCTCACTCTCAGTCGCGCATGTAAACAGCTGATCGCTGGACCGGTCGCAAAGTCAATTGCATTTGCGTTGACTTTGCTTCTGCTTTTGCGTCTGCTGTTGCGTTTGCGCTGGCCAGGCCAAAACGTTGTTGTTGACGACTGCGAGGAAGATGTTCGGCTGCTTCGGCGCTTCTGGCGAAGATCTGCGGGTGGCTTCGGCCGCTTTGCCGATTGTGTTTCTTGGGTGTATTTGCTGGGGAGTGCGTTTTCGCTGGAGAAGAGTGTGCCGAGTCGGCGCTGCGGTCGGGGGCCCGAGTCTGAGTCGCTCAACTACTAAAGTTGGACGCCGCATTTGCCAATTGAAACATTCAAATGTGAATATCGTACGGGTGAAGACGTCTTCTGTTCGGACTGGCATCACATTTTGTACTTCAAAGATTTCTGATTGCATCTCGAAACTCTAGTGTGCTTCGAAAAAAAGAAGAAAAACCAAAAGTCATTTGTGAATTGTTTCAAGCGGATTTTGATAAAGTGCCTTTAGCTTGAAACTTTAGTGCTTGATTTCATAAGAATTTTAATCGAAACAAACATACGAGAGGACTTTGTGTAGCACAATAACGTTTGCAAATGATAGACGCGATAAACCAGAGATTCTCGATGAAATCACTTCAAAAATCATTTGTCAAAGAAGTTAACTAAATTGGCGAAAATACTCAGAGACATCAGAAATTAGTTGGAATTTAAGCATTTATTGAATCTGAGTACTGAGTGTTTCGTTAATTTGTTTAATTGATTTTGCTATTAAAGTTTACACAATTTGCTTTGCTGATGATTCGATTGTAATTTTGAAGTGATTTTGTTTTTTTGTAACTGAAACTAAATTGTGTTATTTGTTCATTGGACAAACAAAACCTTAGTGAGACATATCAAACAGAAAATAAAAACATCATTTAAAAAATGCAACATTATAGTTAATCAACGACGAGAGCGAGAAAAACTACGAAAACAGAGGAAAACTCTACAATAATAAAGCAAAAACATATTACTTCACTCACGAAACCGAAAGCAAAACCACTTTGTGAGCCACAGGAAGAAGTTGCTGCCACAGTTTGTTGCCACAGACAGACACCACACACACACGCACACACACACACACACACATACGAACTCATAAATTTGACATTGAGGCTACTCTGGTGTTGATGCTGCCGTCTAAAGGTAAGTGAATGCTCAGCGGTCTGGAGTCTCGACAGCTGTAACTTCTAAGCGGTTCATAAATGGCAAAAGTGCTCAGACAGCAGCCAACGAGCCTTTCACAAGTTCTGCTCGCTTTGATAGTTGTTAATTAAGCTTGGGATTTTAATAATTCGACTAAAGTGAGAATGTAGAGCTCTGCATAGTTTCATACTGAGAAGTAATGCAATTATAAAATATAAAATATTAATGTAATTAAATAGGTTTTATTTTGTTGATCGTAAAATGGAGTGTTTGATTAAACTTGATTTAAAATTTAAGTAAAAAGCAATTATCTTTCAGATTGCATAATATTTTTAACTGACAGCAGATTTTTTGTTGTAGTCTGCTTATTATTGTTGGGGGAAAGTACGCTTGATTAAATATAAAGCAGAGACATGTATTAAAAAAAGTTGTGTAAAGGAGTAGTTAAATAGCTCAAGGGTTACTTTTATGTTTTTAATTTGTTTATTAATTAACTTTTGTAGCTGGCCATGAAGTTAATTTAGTTGTGCGCATCATTGAGCTGCCAATTGTCCTTTAATAAATTTGTTTGTTAATAATTAATTGCATTTTTTTGGCTAGTACTGAAAGTGCCTATTCATGAGTTCATACTGGTTGGTTCTATAGTGGTACAAAGTCATTGCAATTATGTGTCAGCAACCCCAGCAGCAGCCGCTTCTTGTTGCCATAATTAGCTAGGCGTAATTAACAAGGTTCTTAATTATTTAAATTATTCTAGCCGAAATGCGCATGAATTAGTGAGTTAAGAATTCGATTTAAAAATAGATCCACAGATAGAAAAAAAATAACTGAAGCTGCCTTTAGCTCGTTTTCTTTTTACGAGTTTTTAATTGTCTATCCGAATAAATTAGCCCCAGCTGAGTTTTTTTTTTTGGCATTGTTATTATGAAGCAGCTGAGCTGCAGTGGGCGCAGTTCAAGGATGTTGCAGTTGCAGTTGCAGTTGCGATCAGAATGCGCTGCTCGGGGGCATTTGGGGCAGCTGCAACTCCAGAGTTAGATAATTTTGTTGTTGTTGTTGCTGTTTTGTTTTTGTGTATGGCAATTACGGGCGAAGCGACAGGCAGAGACACAGAAAGTAGTTGGTGCAGGAATTAGGAAATGCTGCTTAAATGTCAAGAGTTGCTACAGATTTTTCCAGCCTTGTGGCGCAAATGAACAAAAGAAAAGCGCACAAGTTGCGGCAGACGTTGCTTAGCCATAGCCAAGGAAAAGACAAATTTAGGCCAAATGTGTGACTTAACATCTTTCACATCACAAACCCAAACACACACACACACACATACACACACACACACACACACAGAGAGAGACTCATGTACATGAAGACGGTCGCACACCCGCACCAGACGAAGGTGTTTCAGTTTATGTGGCCGAGGGTTAAAGTTGAGCTGGCACAGAGAAATAAAACTAGGGGGAACAAAAAGAAAACATCAATCTGGTTGCTTTAAATGTAGGCAAATGCTGTATACAATATAATTTTGTTGCTGTTGTTGTTGTTGTTGTTGTTACTGTTGTTGCTGTTGTTACTGTTGCTGTTGCTGTTGCAGATGGCCAGATAAAAGTTCAAAATGCGAATGCTTTTGCTCGGCTGGCTTTGTCTGAGTCCGACCTGGTCTGCTTTGCTCATTAACGTTTGCCAGCAAAGAAATGGCAAATAAATTTAAAAGTCATTCAAGCAACAATGCCCAAAAGCAGACGCACGCCCCTCTGCCTCCCCATCTCCTTCTCCCACACACTCCCACCCTCGGCTACTCAGCAACTACAGCTCTGTTGCCTTCTACTCCAGCTGCTGCTGTACCTGTATCCCATTCCCAAGTGTTGATGCGTTAACTGGCGCTGCGTGCACATCGCTGAAAAGCCAATGAGCCGCATCTGTTGCTGCCAGAGCGTACGATCAAGTAAAAGTAACCTAATGTGTCTTGTTTTTGTTTTATACCCCCCTTTACGTTTTTCTTAGTGCCCATCTTTAGTGATTAATGAAGTGTGTAAATAATGTACATGTTTTCTGCCTTTGATGCTGCCTCAAGATTTCAACATATTCTCGGCTACCCTGACATAATGCATTGTGTTGTTGCTGTAGTTGTTGTCATTGTTCTTTACGCTTGCTTTTTGCTGAGCACTCAGCTTCATTACAAGTTATGAACACACTAGGAAATACAAAAGACTTTGACAACGAACTTGCCCAGCCGCAAGAGCCAACCTAAACAAAACATCAACGCGTGTTTTTTCTCCCTCTCTATCGCGCTCATTTCTTGTTGCTGTTGTTTGGTTTTGGTCAAATGTCAGCTACGCTTCAAGTGTAATAAATAAATCGTTTGTCAACCGCTTTTTTGGCTGAGAAGCGAAAGACTTGGGCAACGAACTTGAACTTTTGCTCAGCTTGGCTTTTTGCCGGACTATTCGAATGAACTTTAAGTCGCGGCAGATGTAACCGCACACATATATATACATTTATGTGTGTATATATGTATAATGTGCTGTTGCCACATCAGATTGCAGCCTCCCAGTGCTTATAGCATGCGTAAACTGTGCCATTACACCACGATTTTAAATATGATCATTACAACTAAATGCCAAGTTCTTAAATTACAGCGTGCAGCATAGCCGTAAAAAAGACTAAACGCTGCACATTCATCAAGCCACGTGCGTTGCAAATTGCGTACCCACAAATGCTGGCTGCCATTCGTATACGGGCAGCATGCCGATCGCCGCATGCGGCTAAATGTCAGAGCAAACTGCTGACCTCCATGCGCTGACAGGCAACAGGCAACAGGCAACAGGCCACAGGCTTTGCGTCATGCCATTTTAGGGCTAACATTGAATGGCATTTGCTTTGCTCTCAAATTTTCTATTCATCTGCAGACTGTGAAGAAATTGAAGCATCTTTATTTATAGCAAATATATGTATGTATATAGTTATGTATATATATGTTTTGCTTGTTTATATATCTTATACTTTTTGCTTTTTGTTTTATTTTTCCATCACAATAACTCAATGTCAGTCCATTCTTGATATATTTGGTTTTTAGTTCAGGCCCGCATGACAAATCGCTGTGGGTTTTCCATAAAACATTATGCAATTGTTGAGTAAACAACAACAGTGAACATAAATAAAAGTATTGCTATTTTTTAATATTTAATAAACTTAATTATCGACTTTCATTTGCCAGTGTGCCAAGAAATTCAGTCTAGCGAACAAGTTTAATGCTTGCAAAATATTTATAAAGCTAATCAGATTTGTTTTGTTGAAGAATACAAAATTGGATTTTATGAGCACAGAACTTGTTTTTACAGGGAGAGAGGGAGAGAGTGAATAAAGAGAGAGAAAGAGAGAGAGAGAGTGTGCGTGTGTTTCTGAGGTATATTATACGCTTCATCAGGATCTATATTGAGGCAATGACATCATCATCATCATGATGAGCAAAGGACGCTGACGAACTGGTTCTAAGTGGAGTGATTCACTATTATGATGTTTATGCAAATGCCATCTTCTGGTAGCGACATAGTAGGTGGCTACGCATAATGCGACTTAATCTGGTCATAAAACAAGCTCTTGTTGGAGCTGTCAATTAATTTTATGGCCCGCACATCTTCTTGTCTATTGTCTCGGCTTGCTCCGAAGCATAATCTGTTACCCAACTTTCAGTTCCGTATCATATAATTTTTTTCTCAGGCTACAGCGCTTGCAAGCTGTCATTGCCATCATTTCCAAAAGTACTTAGCAGGAAGCTGGCAATGATACGTCTATTAGGCGACTACTTAAGTAGGCATCATAGACTGCCACTAGGCGGCTTTTAGCCAATTAGAAACGCCTCACCCTGCGAAAAATCATAAATCAAAAGCACCTATAATTCCGCATCTTAAAATACATACAATATACTGTATATATAGAGCTTTGATATCAGCGGGTAGCTCGTTTTGATTATGTGCTTCCAACACAATTAAAAGCGCGAAGGCAACAAAATGACAAGAGCTCTTAGCAGTCATAATCGAGGCACTTTGATGTTGTCGACAACTCGTTGGCTTTGTCATCGCTCAAAGGCAGCACAGAAACAAAAAACAGAAAACACGACAGACGAATCAGCAGCTTGTAAGACGGCGTGTCTGCCACAGTCAAGTTCGTTGCCTAAGTCGTTTGTTTTTATTTAGAATCAGTCGAGGGGCGCACAAAAGAAGATAAATTATTGATTTTATTATTCATGTTTATTAGCAATCATTTGAAAAAATTTACTTTCATTTGCATAAGGTAAAATAACAAAAATGTCGAGACCAAAATTTGTTTTTGATTGTTCAGATACGAAGACGCGAATTCGGATTTAATTATTACAATTTCATTTGGCTACTACCATTGTTTAATATTTAGTTATTATTACTATAAACAAATTATTATCTCATGCCATTTCCGCTTTCATTACATTTTCCGCTACTGACCCAGACAGCGATAAGCGCAAGCAACAACAAACAATAAAATCATAACAAAACGAATATCAAAACTGACTTTCGTTTACGTGGGCCACAAAAACACAACGAAAAAAACAACAACAGATAAACAACACAGCGAACAACAACAGCGTCGGCAACAAGAAACAATTACGCCAAACAATAAGCGACTAATTCGCAGCTTCAGTTGAGATGTTGGTGGCGTATGAGCAATGTAGATTGAAGCTGTATACGTGCATGTACTCCAGTGTGTGTGTGTGTGTGTGTGAGCAGAAAGTGTATAGAGATGAGAGCGAGTAATCATAAAAAGACCATCATGATGAGGAAAAGTGCGCTGGTGTTGTATAAATTGAAGAAAAGCCGCAAAAGCAAAAGAAAATCGTGGCCCATTGTTGTTGGCTAATTAATCAGCAGCAACAGCAGCAGCAGCAACAGTAGCAATAACAACAAGCAGCTGATTATTTAACCAAGTGACATAAATCTGCAGTGGGGCTGACCCACATTTTGTGGGTGGCACATAAATCAGATATCGAGTCGAAAAAATACGAAAATAAATAAAATGCAACAAAAAGAAGGAATCGAAATGCAACGCAAGAGCTGCCACCGGTTTTCCAGCTGGGGTTTTGGCAACGCCCGGCCAGACCAACTGGCGGCAGAACAACACCAATTACCTATTAATAACAACAGCAGTTGTTATCGTTGTTGTTGTTTGACTGCTGCAATTGTTGGCGGCGTAGCTGGCGCCGCCTTTGCTTGTCATAAATTGCAGCCGCTGCTGTCTTCGCTTGCCGGCTATTGCCCAACAACAATTGCAGTTGCCGCTTTTGTTTGTACTCGACGCTGTTCCGATCTTATTTATGTTTATTTTAGTTTTAATTTTTGTTTTACTCGCTGACTTATAAGTAAGAGCATACTCTTGCCGAGTTGAAATCTAGATTTCTAATGAGGATGTTGAATTGGGGATAGACATGTTCCAATGGACTTCCCATTCGTGAACGAATTTCAATTAAATTAATATTGGTAATAGTATCTATAGATTTTCATTAATATTTAATTTGAGTTGACTGCCTATTTAAATTTTTAATTTGTTAGCTCAGTTTTAATTTTATTTTTATTTTTTTGATGTATGTACCTTTTCGTTTACTTACTACTTTTTTTTGTATATTTATTTTTTATATAGTCACTATTACACTATATAATATTATCTATATTAAATTTTCATTTTTGTATTTTTGCTTGTATGCGTTTTATTTTTATTGCATTTTTACATTACTGAATTGGTTTTTAGTTCAATTTAAATTTTATTGTAATTTATTTATTATTGTTTTTATTTTATTTGCTTCGTACAAATGACTTGTTATTCAATTGAATTCAATTTAATTAAATTAAACTTTAAATTTATTTTCTTTTTAGTTTTTTATATATTATTTTAATGCCAATTATAATTTTATTTATTATCCATTAGAGTACTTTTTATTTTTTATTTTTATTTATTATTATTTGTTTTTTATTCCTATTCATTTTTTTTCTTTTTGATTTTGCATACGTTTTGTTTAGTTTCTTATGTTTTGCACTACTGAATTGTTGTTTATTTAACAAGATTTAGTGGCACTTGAAAATCTTAATCTGCTTCTAAATAAATTATAAAAATATTCCACCCCAAATATCACATGCGACTCAAGTTTTATGGAAACAGGTTCGCGTCGCAGTCTTTAGCATGCAGTTCACTGCTTCAGTTATGCGATTGAATTCTTGTTATTCAAATTGATTCAATGTATTTTTTATGATTGGCTATAATATATAATTTGGAGATTTTGCGCGTACTTTTATAAGCCTTTAAATTTATTATCATTCGCTTGTTTTTTTTATATTTCCACTTTGAACTCATAAATATTCAGAACTGGAGTTAATGACGTGCGTTACTTGAGGTTCAGCATTAACTAGTTTACAGGTCATAAACTCATAACATGATATAGCCCCGGGTAAACAATTGCCTAACAAATCACTAATTTTTATAATTTTAAGCCATAATTTAAATTTAAAAAATACCCCAAAGCAAACAGAAGTAATAAAGATGAACAAATTGAAGGAGGTTTACAACATCATAAGCCGGAGCGAATGTTGGCTGGCCAGCGGAGCGAGCCCCCAAGCAAGAGGCGCTCAATTAGCGCCCTTCGGCGGGAGGTCCATTGGCGCTGCGGGGCATGCAAAATTGGGCCACAAAATGGGGCAAAGTCTGAGGCGCTAAGTGCTGGAGTTTGCTCTACAAATCCCAGCCGCGCTCCAATACAGTGGGCGACGCTGTGGGCGGTCCCAGTTAGGGGGCAAGTGTGAAACGTGCAGACAGGCACGCTGGCACGAAGCGTCGAACTGTCTGGCGGGCAGTCAGTTTTTGCGCCGCTTCAAAAACTTGCAAATGAGCTGCGGACCAAAAAAAATGGCGCTGCCTGCGGAAATGCACAAGAATTCTTGTGCAAAGAAAAACATACCGAAATCGTATCACGGGCAGAACAAGCCTGCAGAAAAAAGAGCTCAGCCACTGGCCGAAAAAAAATACCCAAAAAAACTGTTGCATATGACCTCAAAATCTATTAGCACGTCGAACTCTGGCGGCTATGAAATGCAATCGTAGCCGCCGCCCCGTAGGGCATATTTGTTGTTGCTTGTTGCTTGTGGTTGGGTTTTTTGTTTTTTGTTTTTTTTGACTGCAAACATTAATGTCCAAAAACTGTGAAGTTGGCCCAAAGGCAGCGGCAACCGCAGCCACCACAGTTATCTCAGCTGAGCAGCTGAGCGTCTGTCTGAGCATGTGAATCTGTGGCACGTAGGTCAACGCATCAGCAATCGCAGCGGCTACATCGTCTGGCTGAGCACCAGCAGCCAGAGCCCGTCCACCTGTCCAGCTGTCTGTCTAGCTGCCTATCTGGCGGCCTTTAGCCGCATCTTCAGAGCGCGGCAAGAAAAAACTGTCTAAGTTTTGTTATTGCAAAATGTACATGGTCTGCAGTTTGACGCATATTCACACCTTACTTTGTTTCCCTCGTTGTGGTGCTGTGGTGGTGCTGTGGTGGTGCTGTGCCTCAACTGAACTCGTAGGTGCACGAAAAATGTATATAATGCATGTTGATTTACTTGGAAAGAGTGTTTGTTTAGTGGGTTAAACTAATGTGGTATTCGAATAGCATTCTTAGCTCTTTATCACGTTCCCTTTTCAATTCGCCAAAGTGCTCATTACTCCTCATTTGTGTTTATAGAGCCTGAAGGGGGGCAATGCAATGCATTAATTTAAATGAAACCCGTCTCAGATCGCGAGGTAATTAAACGTTTGTTGTTGTTGTTGTTGGCCTAATCATTCATTCGTTATCTATGCGCTTGATTTACCGTATTTGGCCGCATTTTGCCGTTAATAACCCAACAACAGCAACAATTTAGCCCGATTCACAGGCGTTACAACATTCGCCGTTAAATTATTCAACTTAATTATAATTATAAATGATGCAAATATCAAAGCAAACGAATGATTTAACAGCCGAAAATTCAGATAGAAGAAGACAATATCAACAAATGCGACACAATTGTCCAGGGGTTCGCTCCATCAGCCAGATGATGCCAATAAGAAATAAGCTTTTAATTGTTCGGCTCTTGGCTCTTCTCCTCGTAGCTGTTGCTAGAAACTTGCAAAATCCTCTCCAAAAACAAACTGAGCAAAGTAGACTCAATGGTTTTTTGTTTGTTTGTATTTTTGAGACTTTCAAAAATGTTGTTGTTGCCGTTGTCTGGGAAACGTAGCGCAAGTTGAGTTGTTGGCGCGATTTATGCCTTTATAATAATATTTTTCACACAATTAATTTTAAAGCGCTGCTAACGGAAAAAAATGTAGAATCAAAATGTTTAGCACTTTAATTTGCATTGTTTTTGGCAGCGGCGCACAATGCGTCTAATTAATTGTACAAATTAGCATAGACTTGCCTATTCGAAAGTGTTAAAACCAAAGACTTAAGACACGAACTTGAACTTGCCCAACTGCAACGAAGCCGAAAGTGTTCAGCTGCGATCTTTCGATACTATTCCTGACTCACAGGCCAGTTGCCGATGTAGTCTCCGTCATTAGTCACAGGAAAGTGACCAGCTGCAAGCGACGCTCCCACAACGGGTTTGAACATTATCTTTCGCTTATTTATTTATCTACTTGGTTTTTTTTTTTTTTTTTGCTTTTTTTTTGGCAACTGCATTGAAGATGCGGCAATTTTATGCAATTTTCACAACAGGAATTGTCAGCGATGCCCTGACCCGCGCCTCCAGCTGCCGTTTCATAATGCGATGCAGTGAATGCAGTAGGTGCACATTTCGCATGCCATTCGATAAAGGTGAAATTTCTGCTTGGCATATGCAGACACAATGCACAAACCGCAGCAACAACAACATGAAATGAAAACCATTTACCTTCAGTTACTCTTCTCAAGATGATGGCCTCAAATGAGAATAGATGGCACTGAATAATCCTAAAGTTGTTGATCTAAGCAGGGTAGTCCATCTCTATTTTTTATTTTCAATATGCCCAAAAAGTTTCCATTTAAATGACATACTATTCTATTATAGTCTACGTCTGTCATTTCACTTATAAAATCTTTAAATATTTCTGAGTTTCAGTTTGCTACCTATAAGGTATTAAATATTCGGCTTGCGCGTCGTCAGCGATTGCTTTTCTCGTTAGTTTTCGAGCGGGCCGCACACAAAGAGTCAGCAAAAGGTTCGCTTGAATAAACAACGTGCACGAGATAAAAATGCCAAAACAAATAAATCAAAACTACAAATAACACGTATACGACACGTTGCACGGCGAGACGAAGACAACGCGAAGCCGAGCAAAATATTTTCGCTTAGCATGGAGGATGCCTCAGTTTTCATATCAGTTGCTGTTGCACTGTGTGTGGGTGTGTGTGTGTGTGTGTGTCGTTTCAACACTTGCCCGACCACCAACAAATGCTTCCTTCATGTCAGCGCAGCAGCCGTAAAGGTTAAGCGGCAACTTGACAAAAAGGTTAAAACGATTTAACAGACATTTGGCGGGCTTGTCTGCAGCGCAGATTGGCCGATGCATGCAGCGAACACCCGCATTGCGTCCTGGACAGCATCACCTAACACTATACGAGTGTGTATGTGTGTGTGTGTGTGTGTGTGCATGTGCTTGAAGGCGGAACAAATTTTTGTCTGATTGTTGCGGCTCTCGGCTGGCCAAATGTTAAATCCAAGAGCCGGCGTCTCTTTATTATTATTTTTATGGCCGCTCCAGCAACACCTGTTGCCATGGCCCCTGTTGACAGTTTTTTTCGCTGCTGTTGTCGACTGATAATGATTCAGCAACACCAGCAACAGCAACAGCAACAGCAGTAGCTGCAGCAGCAGCAGCAGCCGCTTCATATCTGCAGTTGCAACTTCCTTATTTGTCATTGTAGTCTTTGGATGTTTCGCTTTTTACTTGCTGATCTTTTATTTCTTTTCACTTTCGTTGCGGGCGCTCGCGCCATGTGAATGCCCAGGCATATCCCATTTATCATTTCGAAGATGATTGAATTGAATTTCTTGTTTTCTTCTGTTTTCTGTCTTCTGTTTTCTTCGGCGGGTTTCGCATTGTGCAAACACATTTGCTGGCAAGTGCAAGTAATGAATATATGTTATTGAATGACTCTCAAATTGATTTCGGTTAGGATTAGCTATAAAACGAAACGAATCATTAACAAAGCAAAGAAATCCAAGTACTTGTTATGTAAACATGCAAATTTTAATGAACTTTTATTTGATCTTTATAGTTATTTCTTATAGCTTGCTAAGACTGATTGGATACAATCTTTGAATTAAAAATTGACGTACATATAAGTTATATATATCTTCTTCAATTTGATTATTTCATTAAATCTTATTTCAAATATATAAATTACTCAGCGTATTCTAAAATTTAACTAAAAAATAATAAGAATCAAACTCTTTCAATTTAATTTTCTGTTTTCTGCTGCCTTTGGCTGAGCCTTGGCAATGACAGAAAGAAATAAAACTCTGGCGGGTAATTGCAAATTGAAAAACGTGGCCAAAACCAATTGAGGCAATCAATTTAAATATATTAGAGAAGCATGCAACGCTTGAACTTTAAGTTAATGAAATTGTACAGTTATTTATTGATGGATTCAAAAGCGTTTTATTTGATTCAGCAGCCAGGTGCTTGGTCTTGGGCTTGTGTGTCTGTTGTGTAATTTGTGTGTTTGATGAAATGCAGACAGCAACAACAACAAACAAATAAATTTATTTGTGAGAACAAACAAGAACCCCAAATCCAAGGCAGGCAACTAATTTAAATACAAAGAAGCCTCCATTAGACAATGCATATAAAAATAAATAAAAACACAAAAAACAAATAAGCTTTCGCAAAGCCGCACCCACAGTCACTCCCCCGCCGCCCCGCTGCCCCGCTCCCGCCCATATGTGACTGCATTTAATGTTAATGTGAACATAAAAGATGTATTTCGATATTTTGTGCTCGTCGAGAATATTCAAAGAGCTGAATAGATTGAAATTGATGAATAGAAATAAACATGGAAAATTGTTTAATTGAATGCAAAGAGTGTCACTGGGTAAGCCGGTTGCAAGCTCCACTCTCTTGCTCTCTCTCTCTCGCTCTTCATATTGTTTGCAGTTGTGCAAATTGAAACAATTATTTGAAATTATGCAAAGTACGCAGCAGCAGCAGCAGCAACAGCAGCAGCAGCAACAACAACAACAGCTGCAAAAATGAGCTGACGGAAGTGACAACGACTCCAAAGTGAATGTCTGCAGCGTCTGACTGACTGACTGAGTGACTTAGTAACTGACTAACTGAGTAGATGGCACAGCTGCCGTTGCACCGCTCGACTCATTTACTGCTACCCTGCGTCCAGGCCTGAATTTATTTTATTACACATACGCCATGTAGGACGCCTTTGTCCGAGCTAAGGCCAGCCGACTGATGGATTGATGGAGTGCTTAACGCACAGCTGTTGGCAAAGTCTTTGAGTCCCTCTATACGACTCTCTATCTATACGGCCCAGCCAGCTAGTCTGACTGAGTCTTTGGCACTTGTGCTACACGAGTCTATGACACCCACGCCCTGCGCATAATTGTGCTTTATCTGCACATCTGACACACACACATACAATATGCATCTATGCATATGCATCGCAGAGATACGCCAGCTGTCTATAACTTGTCTCTGCTGACTGCTGCAATCGCATTATGTAATTAATTTGCAATGAATTTTTGTCCATGCAGCGCGTACGCTCGCACAATTATATATTTTGTGTCTTTGTTGATTGTTTCATGTTCATTATCTAATAAGTCCGTGTGCCTTGTTTGTGATTTTATTTAGTTATACATTTGCTTTGATTTTTGTTTTCGTCTTTGCATCCCACGCGCTGTAGCAATAAATATTCATAATTTTGTTAACAAGCGAGCAACAAATTGTAAACTCACTCTCTGTGTTTGTTTCTTTCTATTTATTTTTAGGCATTTCAGTACACAAAATGCGGCGTACACAAATACAATTGTTGTGGTGTGGTAAGTCTGTTTAATGATAACAAATTATTTAGAAATACTTTATTTTACTTTTAAGCAATATTTCAAAGTATTTGCAGTCTCTCTTATGCAAAACAATTAAATATATTTGGTATTGTCTCGCTTACAATGTGAAAGTCTCTATGATGTCTTGGATCTCCTTGAGAACAGCTCTAGTCAACGACTTATTTATGTATTAAATTTCTGATTCATGCAAATATTTTTGGCTCTTTGGTTATTAAACCTTTCAATTTGTTGTTCATAAGTTGGCCGAAAGCAACGCCCACATGTTGCAACAATCCTTGACCTTGTCACCGAGGCAGATTCCCACCATCCATTAACACTAACGGCACATTTAAGCCAGGCCAAAAGCGACGCACGACGCGTGACGCATGCGTAGGCAGCAGATCCACGAACAGAAAGAGAAGAAAACAAAAACAAAACAAACACTCAAAAGGCGGATTGCGTTTAAAACTGTCTTTGTTTTGGCTCAGACTCTTCTTGCTGTTGTTGTTGTTGTTGCTGTTGCTCTTGCTGTTATTGCTGTCGTGCGACAAAAATGTGTTGACCCAAGTCAAAGACATGCGTTTCGCTGTTAATTAACGTTGCGATGTCTTTCCCAGTCGAGTGCCTGGGAAATGGCTGATGGAAATGCCACACGCTGAAAGAAGAGCCATTAGTCCAGCCCCGCTGACCCAGACCCAAATGTCAGAAGATGTTGCTGCCCAGCTAAGCGTCCAAAATCAACAATTGAGCTATTGAACAATGCAAATATTTGGGTAATTGGCAAGTGACGCTTGTGCACCTGGCCTGCTGTGGCCAATGTGGGCTTATTCGCTTCGCTTCGTTTTTATTGATTGTATTTCTTTTGGGGCGTTTCAATCAACGTGCACAAATTATGGGCAATTGTTTAATTATCTGAGGCAGCAACACCCTCGATAAGGCAAACGTTACCATCACCCATCAGTCTCCGATTCACGGACAATTGTATAATGATTCACATAATCACGACGATTATGCAGCAATCGAACCTTGAATCTCGAATCTTGCGGTCGATAGTTTGGCTCGGCTGTGGTGTCGTCTTCCATTCCAGCCGCCAGTTAAATTGTAGCTCATCCGCGAGCAACGCGCATTTTACAGGTTTGCCTCATACATTTAATTGTTTTTATGCTTTGAAAATTTAATTATTGCATTTGTCCGCTTGAGGTCACTCACTGGTCACACTATCGTAGTCGCAGTCACAGTCACAGCGACAGTCACAGTAACAGTCACAGTCACAGTAATAGACGCAGTCAGAGTTTTTGCGTAACTCGACAATATATATGCATAGACGAAGAGTCAAGGTTCGGGAAGTTAATTTCATATCATATACAAATCAAATTTATCAAAGCTTAAAAATAGCTTCAGTTTGCAATTAGTTATATTGGCTGAGTTCCAATGATATGAAACGACAACTGATCATTAGTTTCGGCTTAAGAAAATATAATACCAAATGGGCAATTACACAAATGTTGTTCCTTTAAAATGCATTAAGAGATTTATATAATGGCTCAGCGCTTAAGCACAAAACTTGATAAATTATTTTTAAAATAAATATATTTAGTTTATAACACAGGTTGTGCTAAATGCAAAAACAATAATAATAAAATAAATAAATTCATGAACATACATAGTATTTCATATCTATAAATATATTATCTATTTATTTTATTTCATTATTTTTTTTTTTATTATTTATTATTTTTTCTTTGCATTTAGCACACTTTATTTATGATTTAACTAGAACTTTCTTTATATATTGGTAAAATAAAAAATTACTGAAGAAGCATATAACTTGATCAATTATTAAAAAAATAAATATATTTAATATATGTAAATATAAATTGTGCTAAGTGCAAAAAAAAAAAAAAAAAAAAAAAAAAAAAAAAAAAAAAAAAAAAAAAAAA